>CM053791.1:611933628-612118628 GCA_028749045.1 Cupressus sempervirens
CCCTTTGAGATTGACCAGCTTGAAATATGAATAATACAATGCGACTGTAACAAACATGAGTGATTCCATGGTTGTGTATGCCCCCACAACTCCCAAAATCACAGTTTCTAAACTATAGTTTTTTTGTGACTTTATTTTGTATTTACTATTCTCTTATAATAAATATTACACAAAAGTATTAGTTATAGTTTGTCAAGCATTAAGATGTTTGATCAAAGTTGATAGTATAAAAGCCAGTGTCTAAGTAAATAGGTTATAATACAGTTTAATATTGTTATTTTATTTAGGACAATTATTGAATTGAGCAAGGAGGAGTAGCCTCAACCTCTTGCCATGCCCACTACCACTACCATCGCTATTACTTTTACCTACAGAAAATATTTCATTATCTCTCTGATTCTTTAGGAATTCCAATCCAATCAAATTTATAGAATGGAATTAGACCAGCCATTTGAAATATAAGTTTTGTTTGGCAGATTTCATTGAGACCAATTGTCCAAGTATTCCTTCTCCACCAAATTGATCAACACAATGCATAAATTTATACGAATGTAGATTAAAACTAACTTCTTGTGTACATGGATTAAAAATATTCATAAGGGCTACATTTCCAAAGCCAAAGTTCAATTCAACAAATGCCGATATGGATGCTACCCATGTTTCTCTTGGCCTTATTAGTGTCATTTCTCACATATAATATTGGAATCTATCCACAGTAGGTTAAATTTTTAGTATATTTTACTCATTAATGATTTTTTTGGTTGACTTTCCAGGAAAAATAAAATTATAACTTAAATCCCTCTTAATATATTTGATATCTACTATCATTTATTTCAAACATACAAGATATTGGCAGACATAAATATAAAGTATTAATACATTAATATTATGTATAGGGTTTTACATTAGATTAGTAACATGTTAGATTTACAGATTCCAATAGGATTAGGGTTGAGATTATTATTTCTAATTTTCATTAAGATTAAGGTGAGAGTTAAGGTTATAATCGGTTTAGGTTAGGAGTATAATTAGGGTTTGAGGAAGTATTAGTTTAGGTTAGAGTATAATTAGGGTTTCAGGAAGTATGAGTATTAAATTTAAGGTTAGGATAAGATATTATAGATCATCATTAATAACATTATTAAAATAATGTTCAAACTCAATCATTTGACTATAATGTTGGATAAGTTGTGTTAGATACAATTCTAAATTAGTTAAAACTATTATTTTTTAATTCCTAAATTTTCATTTATATTTTGATTTCATTTGTTCTCTTAAGTTATTATATTTATCTTTAATGATTATAATTAATCTTTACTAACTATTACTATATTTGATAGTGATCACTTAAGGTAATAGATAATTACGAGGAATTTGAAACTATATTTCTTAGCAATGTTTTTTCTACATATTAAAGTACATTATATGATTTACCAAAATTTGTATGTCATTCACATTTGTATTTGAACCCTTTCAATATGAAAATTGGAAAAAAATGAGGTTACATTATAGTTAAAATTTTATAGTTTGGATTATGTTTTGCGTTAGGGAAATGCAATTGATGAAGGATTAATTTGTACTATAATTAGCCATTGGTTTTTTTGAATATTTGAAATCTTTTTTATTTCAAACATTTATGTGTAAAATTTTGATTAGTTTATGAATGAAAGTTGTATAGGAAACTTTTAACTAAAACTATAGTTAAACTGAGACTAAGTTGAAATGAGAAGAATTTTGAAAATAATACTATCTTTTGTTTCCATCAGTGGTGTCATTATTTTATTAATGTCATAAAATTGAATAAAAATATAGGAAATTCCTTAGAACATATGATTGTAGGAAAAGTTCAAACTAATTTAGGGTTATAGTTCCAAATGTAGATCCACTAAGGGGTATTTTAATCAAACATGAACAATTGTTATTACCATTTCAAGACTAATGATTAGGATGAATAGAAACTAAACTAATATCATGAGAACATTTCACAATTAATGATTAGTATGAATGGAAAATAAACTAATATCATGAGAATATTTCACAATTAATGAATATTGTCATTACTATTTCACGATTAATGATTAATATGAATGAAAACTAAACTAATATCATGAGAATATTTCATAATTAATGATTAGTATGAATGGAAACTAAACTAATATCATGAGAATATTTCATGATTAATGATTAGTATGAATGGAAAATAAACTATTATCATGAGAATATCTTATATGGCTCAATGTTGCATTAAAATTATTTTTATACTAGATGATGAAAAATATAGTATTTTGTACAAAGTTTATACAAAAAATAGATAATTTTTGAAATGCAAATAGTAGGTCTAATTTAAGAAGAGTAAAAAATCATATAAATACAAAAAATATGAAACATTTTAAACACAATACTCCCTTTGAAAACGGGGAACAAAATTATCTCTCATTTGTCTATTATTAGAATTGTTATGCATGGAATGGAGTTTTTTACTCCTCAATTTCACTGGAAATTAGGGATCCCTAACTTTGGTTAAGATATATAAGAGCAAGATAAAACATGCCATATTAGATTGTGTATGTTTGTGCATGCCATATTAATTGTGTAAAATATTTAAAAAAATAAATATTTGAAATGTTTTATGAGGATGAAAAATTTCAAAAGTATTGAATAAGCAAACTCTGTTTTATTCTCTCTACATAAATAAAACTAAGGTATAGATTTTAATATCAAATGTTAGGTATGAGTTTTATTGCATTTTGGTTTTCTTTTTGTTCATTAATTTACACATTTAATACAAACCCATTAAAAAAAAAAATTGCAATATCTTTCATCATTTTTGTCTATTTGTTTTACATTTGTTTATTTTCTTTACATTTAATTAGATTTCTTTATTCATCATCATGGTTATTGATGTTGTAGAAATCATTGATAGTCTAATCTTCAATTGTTTCCCTCTCTATAATTTCCATATTAATTTCTTGGTAAAAGTTGTTTGGGGTTAGGGGAAATAGGATCACCTTGTGAGTTCATATGACCAAAGGTCAGAAATCAACTATTCATCAAAAAAAACTTTTAGAAAACAACAAAAAACAAAGAAATCCTGATGCCACCAGTGCAACGCCAACCGAGGGAGGAGGATCCTTATCATAAGAGCCCCACTCAAGGGTGGGGTGAGTAGATGGCTCAGGGGGAGCCCATCTGTCATCAACAGTAGTAGCATTATCTTCATCTTTCTCTCCCTTAGGCCTAGGAGGAGAAATGACCAAGTCTAGCCGAGAAAACACCCACTTGGGGTTTGAGTGAGTAGAGTGCCAACTGATAGTAGGAGCAATAGGAGGAGCCATTGGGGACCACACTAAACTAGACCTCTAAGGAGGTGAGGTAGAGCACTGTTGACACTAGATCCTCCAGAAGAGTGTTGCCAACCAAAAGCACCACTACTAGGAGAGCGATGTAGCTGAGAGCAAGGTGTGTGCAAGTAGTGAGAAGAATTGCTACATCCTCAACGGTGACCGTGAGAAGGAGTACGGTTGTTAGAGGCAAAATTTGGTGGAACATGAGCTATTATATAGGGGCCATTTCCCCAATGACCCAAAAGCTCCTATAAGTGAGCCACCTCCAAAGCCACTTTATCTATTTGTACTTGAATCTACAACATGACATTGTTATAAATATATTCTTTAGAGTACATAGCCACATTGATGTCAAGTGTGTTGTTAGCATAAAAAATTGCATTGCGATCTTTCTAAATGGTAAACAAGATCTCCAATCTAAAAGCATGCCATATCTGGGCATGTTTGAAGGGTATTTGAGTATTATCACCTAGAAGAACCATATGCCAAGAAAAAATTTCTAGGTAGAAGGGACAAAAGAGATCATAGATCCATCACCAGTAATATTGAGCCCATCTATAGTACCAAAAAATGTACAAAAAAGACTCTGGTTGACCATAGAAAGGGCAATGAGGGTCAAGAACTCCCAGGTGCCACAGCCAAGAGCCCAAAGGCAACCCCTGGAAAAGAATGCACAAGGAAAAATGCACAATTTTGGGTTCAATAATGGCATGCCACACAATGGAGAACCTATGACTCCAAGTGTAGTGCGAAGATTGCAAATGCCATCGTTGGTTGAGAACATCAACCATGGACAGGTGAGGAACTAGCCATCAGTAGCCTAGCCTAAGGGGCTTATAGCTAGTTACCAGGGTGTCTAGATACCACTTCCAATATTTCCACCAAGGGTGAGAGGACTAAATGCTCACTTTATGTAACAAATGTGGAGGCACCACAGAAACTAGAAGATCAAAAGTCTACCAATCTGGATGAGTGAGTCAGAATTGCACTTTCATCCTCCCATGACCATAAGCTCATAGTAACTCTAGAAAAAAGATCTTTACGAGTCCTTATGCCATGCTTAAAAAAATGTAGAAAACTAACCCCATGCACCTTAGCCAGGGGAACACCTTGGATACTAAATAATGGTGACCACTAGAGATTATGTTGGTTCATGGACAACCCATCTCTAAACCCATTGCCAACCTAGAAAAGCTAGGGCTTAACTACTTCTCAGGCTTTCCAAATACTCTTGGCAACAAAAGCACCCTAAATCTAGATAGGTTTAGTGGTGACAAGAAGGGTCTGAAACCCAATCGTCTTCCAAGCTGGCCGGTGAACTGGAAAGCCTAAGGAAATGTAATGTCTTAACAAAATCTTTTAAGCTTCATTGCCGGAAGGTTATATATATACATATATACATATATATATATACATATATATATACATGTATATATATATACATGTATATATATACATGTATATATATATATACATATATATATACATGTATATATATACATGTATATATATACATGTATATATATATGTATATATATATGTATATATGTATATATATGTATGTATATATATATATGTATGTATATATATATGTATGTATATATATATGTATGTATATATATATACATGTATGTATATATGTACATGTGTATATATATATGTATATGTATATATATGTATATATATATATACATATACATATATATATACATATACATATATACATACATGTATATATATATACATACATATATATATACATAAATATATGTATATATATATACATATATATATATGTATATATATACATATATGTATGTATATATATACATATATGTATGTATATATATATATACATATATGTATGTATATATATATATACATATATCTATATATATGTATATATACATATATGTATGTATATATATATACATATATATACATATATCTATATATATGTATATATATATACATACATATATGTATATATACATATATATAGATATATTATGTATATATATACATATATGTATGTATATATATATATACATATATATATACATACATATATATAGATATATGTATATATATATACATACATACATACATACATACATACATACATACATACATACATACATACATATATATATATATATATATATATATTTGTATAAAAGAACATTTATAAATTAAACATTGAAAATACGTATTGTATGTGTGTCTATATATATGTTGTACTCTCTCTACCTCATATCTTTTACATACAAATGTTCATTAAGGTTTGGTTACGTGCTTTGAATACAATTTAAGATTAGGTTTTGATAAAGTTTACTATTAGGAATAATAGTACATAATTAGTTTTAACATAGGGGTAGCATTTGGTTAATTATTTTTATTAGGGATTAGTTTAATTTAATGGTAGGTTTATAGTTGAGTATGATGTAATTTTAAATTAGGTTGAAGATTATGGTTCTCATTTTTTAGTAAAACCATCTCATACATTTTGGTTCTCAAATATATATTTACAATCCTAAAATTAAAAATATTGATCTAAAGTTCTTGTGTCAATCATATGTCAATAAAACTTATATTACAATGTAATTCATGAAAAAATTTAAAGTTTTGATGTAGTAAAAATATATTTTTTATTTTCAAATTTTAGTTTGGTTTGTCATTATATAATTTTTTGTTTTATAAATCCAATATTTTCTCTTTTCTTCAAGAAATTATAATATCATGAAGTTCAAATATAACAAAAGAATTTATCTGTCTTTATTTTCTTCTAAGTTTGAGGAGATATGGGATACCAATTTAGGTCATGTTGACATATTAGAATTCATTGAAAGAATAAGAAATGTGAAGCGGACTTCAATTTTGTCGCAAGGCTTGGTAGCTTCTAGTTTAGTTGAAGTAAGAGCATTCCCTGATTCTTTGCAGTTAGTGGATTTTATTTTACAATATGCATGATGTTATGATAAAGAGAAAAGAAAGATCTTCACTCCAAATGGAGAAACCATTTTGGATATTAGTCCTATCATGATATGAAAATTTTTCTCTATACAAGAACATTCTAAATATGAGACCATGGATTTGAAAAGAGGTAATAGTATTATATGAAAAAAATAAAAAAGCTATTTTCTTTGTTCATAAAGAGTTGTTGCTTCAACAAAATATCAATGTTAAGAAGATGGCAAGAGGGCAGCATAAACCCAAGTTTAGGGAAGAGGTAAAAGATTACATCACTCTCTTGCATAGGGTGCATGGACATAAAGAGGCAAAGAATTTTGAACCATGGATATGTCTATCTATCATGAAAATGATAAAAAAAAAACAAATAGACTCGGCTACAATAATCAGTGATAACCTAGACAAGCAGTTAGTGAATGTGTTATCGACTAAGAAATTATACACGACCTCCTATTTGATGTACATGTTAGCTTTGCAGGGGAAATACCTATGTCTTACAAGGGTTGGACATATTATCAGTAGAAAGCCGAGGGCGTATGAATGTTTTCCACAATTAGAACTCATTGAAAGTGAAAGACATTTCTGTAGCTCCAATGATGCATTCTTATATTGCATAATAAGAAAAATTGAAAATGATGCAAGAAAAAGGATATCAATAGAAGAATGCAATGAAATAATAAAGTTTGGAAATTGGTATGTTCAATTTCAAACTTTTTCATACCTAAGAGTTTCTGGGTATCATGGTATACCGTTAAAATTATTGAGGTATCCTTTAGATAGAATCTTGTTACTTGAATTGTGTAGATAGATTGTGGATGTCATAAAACATTATGGTGTAAAGGCAACCAAATTTTTTGATTTCCCAATTACAATTGGTGGTTATTCATGTACAGATATTGATGTTGCTGAAATAGTAGAAACAGATCTATCTCCTTTTTGTATCTATAAATTTGGAAATGGAAGATGTAATTTTGACCTAGTAGGTACATTTAGTCTATGTTAAGGGAATAATTACAAATATTTAGCATGCTTGGAACACCACTGGGAAAATTGTCAAAATGATTTGGAGATTTTGATTCGAGAAATTATAGATTAAGGATTGATGTGATGAGAGCATGTAAATTTAAGAATATAGACGATGACATGAAAGAGGATGGGAATCAATTAAGTCCTCTATTTCCTACATAAAAGATTTCACCAAAAGATATCCCAAGAGTTAAATCGTACATTCTTGAGGATACATCAATTGAAAATAGGACTATGAGTGTCATTCTTATTTCCATGGACTAGTTACAAAGGCCATATCCTTTAATTTCAATACCTATGCAGAGTTATACTATTGCACTGCATATTATATAGGGCTCTAATCTAGTTGATGTAATTATGATCAATGATTATAAACATATGACTCCAAGGATTGTAAAAGAGGTTGATCTTGTTTCTTCAAAGGACACATGTGTGCATGTCATGCATAAAAATGTTAGTAATGGTGCAGATCTATTGGAAAGGAAAAGATTAGAAGAAGAATGTGTTACTATGACAAAATTACAAGAATCAACTTCCCATGGATCACCTTTTATACATTTGACTTCTAATTCTCATCCCAAAATTTCACCTAAACAGTCTCCAAGTTGTAGCTCAATTGAAGTTATCAATTGCACTATCTCTTCTCCTTCACATTCCTTGCCATTGTCTTATAATCTAGACATAGAAGCAATATGTTTTACATTCACAGAATGGAAATATGAACTTCAATGTTTGGGTAGTCAATTCATATATAGGGGGATAAAATGTTATGAGAATGTAATGGAGATTACAAATGATGGGGTGGATGTAGATGAAAAAATTAGAAAAGAGTTATTCGTTTGTACACAAAAAATTCTAATTTTTAGAACATTGACAAGATCCTCCTATGTCTAGCTACAAGATTTGGGTATTTTACATAGAAAATATATTCTTTGAGAGTGGCTTACAACACTTAAAATGAGGAAAATGACACTTTTAACCTATAACAAGAAAATGGATGCATTTAAGGATATGTCAAAAAATAGTTTGTCACTGATTTAGATGTTTGGAAAAGATCTTGGGTGTCCTTTTTGGAGGTGTCCATTGAATGTTCAATTTGAAGAACAAATGTTTCAAAAAATTTCAAACTCAATTCAAAAGTTGTCATGTAAAGAGAACATCGACAATTTGATGCAAAAGAAGTTTACTATCTATCAATTTGAAAAAGATTGCATACAAATAGATCAAACAACCAAAAAGATGAAAAGAGTTTTTGCATCTATACAGGTGAAGATGAAGTATCAGCAAGGTCTGGAAGAAGATGAAATAATGAAAGCCATCAAGACATATGAGGCTAAAACTGCACAAAAATCATAGAATGTAATTCTTGTCTAGAGCTTTTTCTAAAATTAAATATACATAGTGGTGTTATATGATTTTTATTTCTTTATGTAGAATTTTTAATTCAATACATTTCATTCAAAATGCATCGTTTAGAATGTAATTATTTCTTTTACTCAAAGAAAAATAAAATGTTTTCTGTGCATTATATATAGTTATGTGACAATTTTGTATATCACGTGAATAAATGAAACAAGTTTTGTATGTTAAATTTTATATGTTGTTTTTTTTAAAATTAAAGAAATTGGGTGTCAATAAATTATCATTATTTATTAATTGCACAACTAATAGAATACTAACTTTTAATTGCAATTTCCATTTCATGTGGAGTTGATAGCTATTAGATTTATAAGACCAGTTTATTTGCATGAGAATAAGCTTTCTAAAGCTTGTCAGAGATATGATCTTTGGAGTGGTGCCACCCTTGTTGGGACCTTGTTCCACCATCACACACTCCTTAGCAATCATAGTGTTTACATGGTTTATGAAAGTATTAAAAAATCTCTTGAGAGGCAATCCTTTCGTTTGGTGAAAGCTACATTGTAGTAATTTGGTGGGGGGTTTTCCAAAGAATTGTGCCAATAATGTGCATCAGATTATCTTTGCTTTATTAGATCTACTAGAACATGATTCATTTCAGGCATCTGCTCAATCTGCTCCTCCTATGATCATTCTTGTTACCGCCACCCCCGATCTTACTCTTAAGCTTGACAACTTTGCCCCTATGCAGGGGATATGGAGGAGTAATTTCACTTGGTTGGTGTTCTTTAGTTTTGTGTTTTCCATTTTTTGTGTGTAGGTTTCTTCATGGACTTGCATTTGCTTTCTAATCAACAATGGGTTTTGTTGTTTTGGCTTGGCTTTGTAGTTATCTTTGGTTGAATTTTGGTGACACTTTTTATAGATTATATCTTTTTTAATTGTATATCCTACTCATACTATAAATCTTTGTGAATATGTACATTCTTGGTACATGCTCCTTCTTCTCTACTTCTTTTGATATACATTGTAAATTGGAAGTTCCAGTCCTGGAAAGTTATAACCAACCCTGTGCTACTTTCATCATCTTTCCTCTCTCCTTTCTTTTTCCTTCTTCTTGATGGGGTAATGAATAGAGTTTTTCTTCTCGATTCTTTTGTCTGGGAGCTCCGTATCTTAGAATCAAAAAATAAAATAAAATGTAAAGATTATGAATATATATATATATATATATATATATATATATATATATATATATATATATATATATATATATATATATATATATATATATATATATATCAAGTGGCGTTGTCACTATTAAAAAACAAAAAAGAACACTAAATTTTAAAATGATTTATGAGACACAAGAGCTAGAAAAATTAGTAGTATTTTGTAAAGTATATTTTGATAAAATATATATTATATATGCACTTTGACTTTATGTTCTTATTTCATATTAATTATTGTTGATAATAACTAAGTTCTAAATTTGTCTACAACTATCTAATGGTATTTGAAATTTTTTTTATTTCAAATTATCTATATTAAATATCACATAATTTAATCTTATATTAGAAATGTTCTTATTTAATTATTTGATGTTCATATTAATGACAAGTGGATCTCAAACTGATGAAGAACAAAGACAACATAGAAGGGAGTATCAAAGAGAGTATAGACAAAGAAAAGAAGAACAAATGAGTGGTATAGAAAGGGAAAACCAATGTCTCATTTATAATGAACAAGATAGGGAAAGATATGCTAGAAGAAAAATAAAAAGCCTACATGAAGATTTATGTGATACAAACAATGTTTAAGGAAATATAGATACTATGCCTAGTAATTTATGTCCACAAAAATGGGTTTCCATTGAAGAAGAAAATGGGAATCATCTCCAAACAATAAGTTATGACTCTCACTCTTATAGATATGAAACTAAATGTATGAGGGAATATGAAGGATATTATAAAAGAAGAGAAGAAGATCAATAGAAGGAAACTGAAGGAGAAAATCAAAGTTTGTACCCTCGCCAACGAATTGACAAAAAAAGTGAAGAAACAATTATTGTAGGAATGAATAGTGACAATTCAGTAGATGGAAATGTGAGTGAAATAGACCGTACAATAATTCTACAGAAAAACATAGTACCTAAAATGGAGATTGAGCAAAACAATTGTACTAGAAATATAAACATTCAATCTACCATAGAGGGAAGAGAATATAGAAGCAATTATCAAAGGGAATATAGAAAGAGATGCCATGAACAAATGAATGATACAAAAAGGGAATGTCAAAGGTTGAACTGAAACCAACAAGATAGACAAAGAAGTGAAGGAGAGTATAAAAGAAGAGAACAAGATGAAAGGAATGAAACTGAAGAAGAAATTCAAAGTTTGTACCCTAATGAACGAATTATCAAAGAAAGTGAAGAAATGACTATTATAGGAATGAATAATGACAATTCAGTAGATGCAAATCTGAGAGAAATGGACCATAAAATAACTCCACAACAACACATAGTACCTAAAATAGAAATTGACACACAATTATACTAGAAATATAAATACTCAATATGTCATAGAGGAAAGATAATATAGAAGAAATTATCAAAGGGAATATTGAAAGAGATGACATGAACAAATGAATGATACCAAAAGGAAATGTCAAAGGCTGAACCAAAACCAACAAGAAAGATAAAGAAGTGATAGAAGATGGGTAGCCAATATAGTACAAGCACTCCAACTTCAAAACAATAATGAAACAATTCATAGTTGTAATGTGCAAATGCATGAGAATTATCATGAATTCTTTAGGAATAGTTTTCATAACCTTCAATTACTTTTTCGACATCAACTTGATAGTTTGGTACACCTAAAAATGTGCTATATGTGTCAAGAATGCTATCTTGGCATACAAGTAAGATGTTCAAGAGAAGGTCCGATGTGTTCAAGATGTCAACAGGAAAAAGGAAATAAAAAATTCTCTACATTGAACAATATGGATCCAGGCTCACAATCAAAGGAACTTGCAAATTTAACTCAAGTAGAAGAGATGTTGATTTCATGTGTTAGTCCAATATTGCAGGTGACACATGCAATAGGGGGACAATATAAATACAAAGGGCACACAATAAGCTTTCCTCAAGATATAGAAAGAATATATGAAACTCTTCCATGTCCAATTAAAGAGTTGCCAATGATAATTGTTTGAAAAAAGGATCAACGAGGTACAAATTATGACTTTACAGTCAACAGAGATTGGGTTTATGAGGCACTAAAGTATAAGATTAATAATGATAAATTTTATTCTGATGTCAAAATAGATGATCATTCTTTGGATGATGTTGAACAAGATAGAGACTACAATATTTTCAATACAATAAAGATAGTTCATGTTGAGTTTGACTCAGAATCAAATGATATCTTGTTAGTAGAACCTAAAATAGAGGAAGATGATGACAATAGAAATTACACAACATCTATGGAAACATGACCACAAAACCTTCAAAGAGAAATGGAATTTATCCATGCATGGGTTAAAAACCCAAATATTGATCCTTTAAGGTTGATTGATTGGCCATCAGTTGGTGTATCTCTAGTGAACAAATATGTAATGCCGAGATTATTGGATATGGCTTTTCCTACATTATTTCCTAAAGGAGAATGTGATTGGCTAGAGCCATGATTGAGATGAGTACTTCTATATGAATATGTGAAACATCTTATTCAATTAAGAGATAATAAATTTGGGAAACATCCTAGATTTTGGTATTACATGTTGAACATGATAATGAGACATCGAGCACAAAATTCTAGTTTTATATTTGTAAAAAGACATATCAAAGAATTGCCAATTACCATATATGAATTGAGATAACATATGGAATATGTATTTAATTCTCATCTTATTGATAAATTGATATCATTTGGCACAACTTTCTGAAGAACAAGGTCATGTTGGACTAAGAGTCAAGGAGAATTATATGACATGCTTAGGCAGTTAGGGACACCTACAATTTTCTTTACATTAACTGTAGCTGATATGTATTGGCCTAATCTACATGCACTAATGCTAGGAACTCCAATAACTAACCCAAAAGAAGCCCAAAATTGGAGAAGACAAAATGTTGATTACCCTCACATTGTCACTTACTACATGCACCTCAGACATACTATGTTTTAAAAGGAGATATTAGAAAAGGGATTTAATGTTAAAGACTTTTGGTCTAGATATGAATGGAAACACAATAGGTCTCCACATATACATGGTTTCTTATGGCTTCATGGCGCTCCAAATATGGATTTAATAGATTGGCATAATAAAGAGTAGGTAAATGAAGCTAGAAATTATTTTAACAAGATTCTTCATGCATGGAATCCAAGAGCTAATGTTCACCAACATAACATGTAGGTATATCTACAATAAGCTTATAAATTATGTTTGGCTTTAATATTGAGTTTTTTATTATTATGTTGAACAATTTCTAAACTAGAAGTGATTTGATTCAGGAATTTTAATTTTTTTTAAAACATTCATGCTTAAGAGACACAAGAAAACTTATGGATGTAGATTTTGATCGAGATTATGAGGAAATTCTAAATACTGTTGAAAGGCATATAATGTGTAAGGAGGGTGCATGTCTTAGAAAAAAGAAAGGAAAAATGGCTTGTAGGTAGAGATTATTTCATTGGTGTATTTCATATAGAATATAAATTTAGTTACTATTTAGTATAATATAAAATAATTTTTTTCAAATGTATAGGTACAATGCCCCTTGGCCTCTAAATCTGAATGGCTCAAAGTTATATGAGGACATTAAAACTAGCGAAAAGAAGCTTGAGCTTGCTAGAAATGATGATAGAGTTAACTCACACAATCATTACATTCTCCAATTTTGGAGAGCTAATATTGCATGATAGCTAGTTTTGTCAAAGTATGTAGTTATTAGGTACATTGAAAAATATCCAGGAAAGGTAGAGAGAAACTCAGAAAGCTACCATCAAATGCTAATGCGTTTGGACAATATAGAGAATCTTGATGACTTTGTCTCAAAGGTGCATAGGAAACTTTTAACTGAAACTATAGTTGAAAGAGATGTTGGAGCTCAAGAGACATGTCATATGCTATTAGAACTTCCATTGGTTAAATGTAGTAGAAATTTTTTAAATCTAAATGTTTCACGCAAAAATTTTAAACCAGTAACGAAAGCAAATGAAGGTGAAAGTAAGGAGCCAAAAGAATCCTTTATTGATGCATATAGAAGGAGACCGAGCACTGTGGAAAATTTGTCTTTGATTGATGCCTCTAGATCATGGATATTTAAAAAGAATAGAAAGATGAAAATAAGTGGAAAAGAAGATAGAAGAATGCAATTGTTAGGGTGCATCCAAGATTTGTAACTATTTTGATAGGCCAGCCTAAAAGTTTTGTTGAATTTTGTTTCTCAAAGTTGCTTCTATACAAATCATTCAGAGAAATTGCAATTGATATTGGTAAAGATAATAATTCCATAATTTCAAATTGGGAGTTATTTAACTATGTTCCATGGCATGTTAAATGAGTAATGGAATTAGAAGACAGTGAGAATGTAAGTGAATCAAAAAGTGAAGACAATATTATTGGTCATGTTAAGACTATAGAGCATGAATGAGAAATAATTTCATAGTTGCATCATGGACAAGTAATGCAAGTTTGTGGAATTGATATGTTGGGACAAAGGGATATAGATATATAGTATAATTGGTCACATACATATAGGTTAGATAAAGAAAGTAACGTGGCAATAAATTTTATCTATAGAATGAGAAAAAATGGATTGCTTTCAGATTTTTCCATAGAGAAAAATATCAACACAACAAATTTTAGTAAGAGACAAAAAAAGGCATTTGACATTATTATGACACACTATCAAGTAGATGAGGGTGTGGATCCATTATACATGATTTTTCAAGGAACTGCAAGTATAGGAAAGTCATATTTGATTGGTGGAATTAGTAAGTATCTAAAAAATGCTACAACGTCAAATTAGTCCCCTCCACTACTCCTTGCACTGACTGGAGCAGCAACATTTAACATTGGTGGATCAAGAATACATTCAAAGTTAAAAATTCTAGTTAAGAATTTCATGCAACTAGAAGGAACACGTTTGAAAAAGTTTTTAGGATGAAATGAATCATATAAAATACATATTGATAGATGAAATGAGCTTTATTAGGGAGAAGCTACTTTAGAATATTGACTCAAGGCTTCATCAAGTATTTCCTCATAAATCAAATCTTAGCTTTGGAGGTGTTCAACTATGTTTATTTGTTAAATTTTGATTAATTTTATTCATGATATATAAAAATATTATATTTAAAATCTAATGAATTTATAAATGTTTGTTATTTTTGCTAGGAATTTCAATCATTTTAGTTGGAGACTTCAAACAACTACCTCCAGTAAAAGACAAAGTACCATATGCAAGTTTTAGAAGAGCAAAGCTATTATGGGAAGAATTAAAAAGGTGGTCACATTAGAAAAGATTTTTAGGCAAGATGGAGAAGACTCAGAACAAAAACATTTCGTCAGTTACTTATCAATCTTAGAGATGCAAATCCCACAATTGTGGATTGGAATTTTTTGATGTTGAGAACAAGGATTAATATAATTCCATAAATAAATGATGATTTTGATAAAAATCTTCATTTATTTTTGACAAATGATAATGTTCGCATTCATAATAGAAGTATGTTACATTCTCCTAGAGAATCTGTTGCGTGTATTATTGCAACTAAAGTATCAAACATTACTAATGCAGATGACAATTCTACAGATGAGCTAGATATGGAATTGTTGATCTCAAAGAATGCAAGAGTAATGTTGATTTCCAATTTATGGATAGAAGCAGGACTTGTAAATGGTGCACTAGGTTTTGTTCATGATATTGTGTACAAGCCATGAACCATTACACCAAAATTATCCTTGTATGTATTGGTGAAATTTGACACTTACTTTGGATTCCCATTCAATGAAGAAAATCTAAAATTAGTTCCAATATATCTAGCACAAAGAGGTTGTACAGCTCAAACACCTTTGCGATTAGCTTGGGCGTTGACAACACACATATCTCAAGGTTTAACACTTGAAAAAGCAACAATTGATATAGGTCCAACATAGAGAACATGAATGACATTTGTTGCAATTTCTTGTGTGAAATCATCATAGGGATTGAGGATAATGCCACCATTTTCCTATGATCACTATGAGAAAATGAAAAAGGGAAAACAACTTGAAAGAAGAAAAGTAGAAGAAATAAGGCTTAGAGAAATAGAAAATATGTCATAAAACATTTTTCTTTAATATTATAGTACCTTTGACTGCAATAAGTACATTTTTTTTTATTGTAATGGGATTGTAAAATCGTTTATAAATAGTTCTTCTATGAATATATAATATGGATAATTTACTGAGATGTTATATGTGTTCTTTTTCTTGCAAGGTCTAGAAATTTTTTTTTTTATCATTCTCTGATATTGGTACTAGTTAAATTGTAAATTATAATGTTTTTTAAAAGAACATATTTTGAATTTTTTTGGTTTAATTATTCTGCTTGACAATACTCTTTCAAGTTTTTAATAAATATTCTATTTAGATTTCATTCTCTTTTACGTGGTCATTTTTCTTTTGTTTTCTCTCTTTTAGACATTTCAAAAAAAAATGTTAAGGCAAAGAACAATTAGAAATGATGATTTCTATGAGTATGTTGATCTTAGAAGAATTCATAGTGAAGAAATAGAAAAATATTTATCTTCAAAAAGAAATCTTCTTGAAGCAAGTTTTCTTATATTTCATCCTCTAGCTCTTTGAAATTTCAAATATTTTTATAAAGATCCTATTTATGAAAAATTGGTTTTTTATGAGGAGGGTGATCCCACCAAATTGTACTTTGTTCCTACAAAGATTTATTTAGAACAAGTTCCTTACCCCACGGATTCAAGTGAAAATGGTTCTCATTGGTTGAAAACATTGCTTCAAGCTCTACAAGTTAGTACTCAAGGTCTAGAAAAATTTCACTATCATGGCCAAATTTTTCATATACAATTTGCTAGATTACACGACACACCTTGGAATCAGCATGTGGTTGACAGATGGGGGCCTTAGGGGGTCTTTTTAAATTTTCTATTTCAGGAAAGAACTAGCAAAATTGTAATAGAAAATATACCTACATGGACATAATCAATTTGTGAATTTTCTATACTAAGGTAGGGTAAAAGTACAAAGTTGTGTCACCTTTCAGGCTAACTGATCAGAATGACTAAATTTGAGTATTTCTATCTAAGAATCAATTTTTCTCAAACATATGACCTAGATAAATTCATTCTAGCCAAGTTATATATGGTTTCACACTTTTTCAATTGGAAACGTCTATTAAATGCATGTTTTACACCAGTTTGCATCCAATTACTAAAATAGAAATGTTGTTTTAGAAAACTGATGTTTCAATAACTCTTACTATTTTTTATGATTTTTTTTTAGTAAAATAAAAAAACTATTTTATAGAGCTCAAAGTCAAGAATATTCTCATATAGTGTTTATAGTGTTTTAATTAGATATAGTATATTCTAATTAAAAAAAATTTGCAAGCACATATTTTAATGCTTGAAAAGACGTTGATTTTGAGAAAGAAAAAAATATTAAATCATATCAAAAAAATTAAAACTTATATAACGTTCTAGAGGAGAGAGTCCTCTTTTAGAATGTATAACTTTTCTTCTAGTTAGAATACATTTATTTTGAAAAATGTGGTGGGAGATGAAAACTATCAATTTTGGGTGAGTTGAAATTTGAGTCACTATAAAAGAGAAATTATAGCTCTAAAGCCAATTTTTATTTTTGAATATTCTAGATATATGTGTTATCAATAACATATTCTAAGTTCAAATGGATATAAGTTTATTTCCATATAGTTTTGTGGTGGGAACTAAACCCCTCATTTTTAGCATTTTTCAGCAGCTAAAAAATTATCTATAAAAATTAGGAAAACATATCATTTGTTATTCTGAATAATTATTAAAAATTATAATCCTAAAATTCAACCATTTCTACACATTTCATTAGTTTACTTCATTTTCAAATTCTAAATAATAATAATAGTTTTATGTCATTGAAGGTGAACAATTATACTTTTGTTAGAACCTTTCCTTTACAAAAGGGTGACGCAAGTTTGTGCTTTTACCCGACATTCAAATAACGATACTTCATATATGAGATGAAGAACCTTTGAGCACCTATAATGGTTTGATGTGTTGGAGCCCGATACACATGACTTACTTCAAAGAAACATGATTCACTATAATGAATCTAGTGATTCAGATTCAAATGATTGATTCTTGATACTATTGTAATCAATTTCAATATCCCATTTATTAAAATAATTCCACAGTGATTTCAATATTCAATCAAACAATTTCAAATAGAAAAAAATTATCATTCATATTTGCATTTACTTTTTTTGTAACTCATATTATAATATGTATAATAGTTTTATTTATTTCTAATTATTTAATATATCTCATTTTTAATTTACAAAATTTTGATAATTACAATTTAAAATTAAAGCTTATAGATTTTTTTATGAGATATATTTAGACTTTTAGATGACCACATGCACTCTCCAATGTATAAGAAGCAATTAAGAATATTGATGTATTATACTTCTCTATGATGAGTTTTATTTTTGTTTAAATAAAAAATGAATATAATAATTTTTCTTTATTGCGAACTATATTTTCTTCTGTGTACATGCTCTATATTTTTGAAGGCAACCATATATGATAAATTACATGTAATAAATTTTAATTTATAACCTTTTATGAATTTTTTAGGATATAATATTAATACAATGGACCACTCTAACAATGAGTTTGAAATCATTATGCCAAGTCCAATCGGCTCAGTGAACTCTAATGGATCCCCTCAAACTGCTATTGATAAATGTGAAAAGTCTACATTGGAGAGTTGTTATAAATTGCTTGTACATTTTGAAAATGCAGTAGTAGGAATTCATTTCATCTCGGATAATGAAATTTTGAGAGTGAGAAATGTTATAGAAAAAGTAAGGGAAACATTTAATAGAATAGCTATTTTTCCAGATGTTTTGGAAGAAGTCAAAGCTGATCATGAAGAAAATGGAGGTCGCAATACTTATCTCATTAGTGATTAATTTATAAGGTCTTTACATTGACCAAATTAGCTATTATTAATAAAAAGATATGATTTTATTCATGCATAAAAAATTTATTCATATTATATAAACTACTATAGAATTTTATAATTATTAAGCACAATATTTTTTTTTCCAATAAATATGTTTTTCCTTATTCCTTTAAGTTGCAAATTGTAACCCTTTTGTGTTCTATTAGTTATAATTCATTATTTTTTATTATAAATGATTGTTTGCTAACATAATAAGATATAGAATCAATTTTTTAAATAAAAATATTTATTTATTGATTTAACCTCATTATGGTTAAAAAAATTATTATTCTTTGTTCTATTTTTTTGGGTAGATTGTATTCTAATTTTTGCTTCAAGGTTTTAGATCACACTATTATGTACAAAAAAATATTACTTTGTAACATTAAAACAATTGGATATATTGAATCATATATATAGATAAATATATTTTTAAAAAATATTTTAATCATTAAACTAGATGATTATTAAATGTAAATAGATATACAAAGTAAAGTTAAATTATTGTAATAAAGAAATTCAAAAAATAGGTTCAATATTGAGCAATAGATAAAATATTATTATATAAGATTAGAGAGAGTGATCTATTAGGAGAGGGATATGAATATTTTTGTGTGTGCATAATATAGAGAGAGGGGATCTTTTATCATTATAGGGGTATTTCAGAAGGAGAGTAAAGAAAGAGATAGGGAGAGACATGAGGAATAAATAGAGCTTAAGTAAGCAAGAATATATGATGAGATGAGAGAGAGAGAGATTAATTAGGAATGGAATAAAAATATATGGTGGAATGAGTGCGAGAGGGGAGAGATGAGGTAGAGACATAAGGGAAAGAGGGAGAGAGAGGAGATGGATCTCTAGGATGATAATTGGGGATTAGAGTAATAAAATATGTTTATGAGAGAGAGATCTATTAGGAGAGGGATATGATTTTTTTTGTGTGTGCATAATATAGAAAGTGTAATTTTTTCATTAGAGGGGTATGTTTTAGGGAGAGTGGAGTGAGATATAGGGAGAGATATGAGTAAGAAATAAAGGTTAAGTAAGGAGGAATAGATGATAATATGAGGGAGGGGATAAAGTGAAATTGAATAAATAGAGGAACACATGTGTGTGTGTGTCAGAGAGAGAGAGAGAGAGAGAGAGAGAGAGAGAGAGAGAGAGAGAGAGAGAGAGAGAGAGAGAGAGAGAGAGAGAGAGAGAGAAATTATGGGGATATAGATGTGTATGTATAAGAGATAGAAATGGGGAAGATATGGTGACAGAAAGGAGTGAGAAAAAGAGTGAGTGGAAGATAAAGAGATAGAGTGAGTAATTATAGGTGGTAGATAAGATCTAATGGGGAGAAGGTGAGAAACATGAGATACACAAAGAAGTTAAATAGGGGGAAAATATGGCAAGAGAGGGAGGGGGGAGACTATAAAAGAGAGAATTAGGGGGATATAGATGTCTACATATAAGAGATATAGATGGGGAATATATGGTAACATTTGGGAGAAAGATAAAGAGTGAATGGAAGGTAAAGAGATAGATTGAGTAACTATAGGTGGTAGATAAAACATAACGGGGACAAGGTGAGAGACATGAGGTACATAAAGAAGATAAATGGGGAAAAAATATGGCAAGAGAAGGGATCTAATTAATTATTAGAGAAGTGGTAGATAAGATAGAATATGGACAAGGTAAGAGAAATCAGGTAGATAAAGAAGGTAAATAGAAGAAATTTTCTTGAGTAGGGAGAAGTGTTAGAGAGAGAGGGGGGAGGACTATAAAAGAGATTAATTAGGTGGATATAGATGTGTATGTATAATAAATAGAGATGGAGAAGATGTGGTGAAAAGAGGGAGTGGGAAAAAAAGTGAGTGGAAGATAAAGAGATAGAGTGAGTAATTATAGGTGGTAGATAAGATATAATGGGGCAAGGTGGTAGATAAGATATAATGAGGTAGATAAAGGAGATAAATAAGGGGAAAATATGGAGAGAGAGAGAGAGAGAGAGTGGGGGGGGGGGGGGGGGGGGGGACTGTATATGAGAGAATTAGGGGGATATAGATGTGTACATATAATAGATATAGATGGGAAAGATATAGTAATAGGTGGGAGAAAGAGAAAGAGTGAATAGAAGGTAAAGAGATAGACTAAGTGACTATAGGTGGTAGATAAGACATAACGGGTACAAGGTGAGAGACATGAGGTAGATAAATAAGATAAATAGGGGAAAATTATGGTGAGGGAAGAGATTTGATTAATTATTAGAGAAGTGGTAGATAAGATAGAATGGGGACAAGGTAAGAGAAATGAGGTAGATAAAGAAGGTAAATAGAAGAGACTATGTTAAGAGTAGGGAGAAGTGTTGGAGAGAGAGAGGGGAGGACTATAAAAGAGATTAATTAGGGGGATATAGATGTGTATGTGTAACAATAGAGATGAGGAAGATGTGGTGAAAAGAGGGAGTGAGAAAAAAAGTGAGTGGAAGATAAAGAGATAGAGTGAGTAATTATAGGTGGTAGATACGATATAATGGGGACAAGGTGGTAGATAAGATATAATGAGGTAGACAAAGGAGATAAATAAGGGGAAAATATGGTGAGAGTAGGGAGCTGATTAATTATTAGAGAAGTGGTAGATAATATAGAATGGGAACAAGGTGAGAGACATGGGGTAGATAAATAAGGTAAATAGGGAGAAAATATGGTGAGAGTATTGAGAACATAAAGTTTTAGAGAGGGGGGGAGGAGGACTATAAAAATATATTAATTAGGGGGAAATAGATATGTATGTATAACAGATAGAGATGGGGAAGATGTGATGAAAAGAGGGAGTGAGATAAAGAGTGAGAGGAAGATAAGGAGAGACAATGAGTAATTATAGGGCATAGATAAGATAGTATTGGGACAAGGTGAGAGATATGAGGTAGATAAATAAGGTAAATATGGGAAAAATATTGTGTGTGTGTGTGTGTGTGTGTGTGTGTGAGAGAGAGAGAGAGAGAGAGAGAGAGAGAGAGAGAGAGAGAGAGAGAGAGAGAGAGAGAGAGAGAGAGAGAGATGGATGTATGTATAGGAGATAGATATGGGGAAGATATGGTGATAGGAGGGAGCGAGAAAAAGAGTGAGTGGAAGATAAAGAGATAGACAGAGTAATTATAGGTGGTAGATAAGAGATAATAGGTAGAAGGTGACAGACATGAGATAGATAAAGAAGATAAATAGGGGTAAATATGGGGGGGAGAGAGAGAGAGAGAGAGACATGAGATAAAGATATAATGTTAGTATTAGGAAGAGATATTATGAAGGAATGAAAAGGGACAAAATAAGAAAGGGAAATTAAGAGGGGTTAGAGGGTTTCATATGAAATGGATCTTAAAAAGGTACAAATTTAGGGATAAAAATAGATACAAATGGTGGTGGAGGAAGAGAGAGGTGATGCAGGAAAAGAAAGATAATAATTAGAAAATTTAATATATGTGTGTGTGTGTGTATAATGTAGGAAAAGAAAGATAATAATTAGAAAATTGAATATATATGTGTGTGTGTGTGTACACACACACACACACACACATATTAGAGAGAGAGAGAGAGAGAGAGAGAGAGAGAGAGTACATTGAAAGATAGAGGCAAAACTAAACCAAACTAAACTCTAATCACAAATTAACCTTAAATACAATTTAATGTTAAACCTTTCATTAATTCATTACATAATAACCCTAGCCAAAAGTGAACCCTATTAGTGATTAAATGTTGACCCAAAGTGAATCATAACCTTAAACCTAATAAACCTATAAATGATAATGAATCCTAAACATAATACTAAATCAACTAAAAATCATATCCTTAACACTAAACTAATTTTAACCCTAACTCTAAGTCTCAATAAACTAAAACTCTAAACCTACTCACAAGCCTTGACATTTTTTAGTATTAAACTAAACAACTACAACCCCAAACCTACATTAAATTAAACCTATTTGTCAAATTCAAAAATTTGTCTTTTACATAATAGAATTATACAAGTTCATATTATAAAATTTATGTAGTAATATAATATTAATTAATAAATATTAGAATCCTATTCATTAACATCCCCTCTGGATGCTACTAGCTATATACATATTATATATTTATATAATATATATAGAGAAATTCGAGATATATCGAGGCTTTAATTTACACAAAACAAATACTCATATTAAAAAATTAAAGCCTGGATATCTCTCGGCTTTCTCTATATATATTATATAAATATATTATATGTATATAGCTAGTAATAATAAATAATTGAATTCAAAATGACAAATTGAGTTGTCATTTAATTTAGTGTAGGGCTTACTTGCCCATCAAGAGAACAGATAATTGTTTACTGTCTATACTTGAGATACAATCCTATTGGTTGATGTCATTGATGTGGGGAGAGTGAGAGATGGTGTAGAAGTAGATAGCTTATATTAAGTTTAATCATCTATATGAATTATAGAATTTATTTTATTTCTATGTCATGCTACACATTACCAAAAATAGACTAAAATGTGACACAACTTGTAACCACACATTATGATGAAGCAAATAGATATAAAATGTATATTTTAAAAATATAGATATCAAACTTCGATATATATTAAAAATTAACAATAAAAATTGAAGAGAAGAGCGACATTGTAAATTCACTGCAAACATGTAAGCTTTCAGTAGATTCTCAATTACAATTCAAACTTAAACTAACCACTAGATGTCACTCATGGTAATTTTATCAGACTTAAACTAACCATTACATGTCGCTCATGGTAATTTTATCTTTAAGATTGAAGTCTATGAGCTTTAAGCCTGCAACAAGTATGATTGGACATACTTCTTTCCCTCTGCACCGTTCGTGTAGAAAGCACGTACATGGTTCTTAAAAGTTATAGTGGGATACTTGGCTTTTCCCTTGATTTCTTCTCCATTCTGGGTAACTTCATCAGTCATCCTTTTCTCCAAGAGTTTTGGGGCAGGTTTAATGATGGCATTTGCATCAGCATCACAAAAAACTGGAACTGATACCCTTGGTTTATCCTTATCAGCCACAACCCTATGTTCAATACTCTTGTATTTCCCATTACTAATAATCTGCATCACTCCACAGAAAACATCATCACTACCCTATGTTAGAATTTAATGGGCATATAATATAATTTAAAAAGATAAAATATTAGACTTATAAAAAGTTATACATCTAATTCAATGTCAAAGTTATTTTCATTGTGCAATACAAATATATGCAGATTAAATTTTTTAAATTCTTCTCTTCTTACCTCTACTTGATCAGCTACATTGACTAATAAGGCTCCAGGTGCTGCTACAACAGAAATCCACTTATCATTCTTTCTAATCTGAAGGGCTCTAGAGCCTGTTTCTTGCAGAAGCAATGTGACCATGCCAAGGTCAGAATGTGCATAAAAGCCTGCTGTGAGTTCTGGCTCAGGGCAAGGAGGATAGTAGTTGATGAACATATTTTGATTAGGCTGCACTGTCACTGTTTCCAAATAATTTTGAGCAAGTCCCAAGTTTAAAGAGAATGCTCCCAATAAACATTTTGCCAATTTTAAGGTTTCCTCGCTAAAATTGTGTATAACCTCTCTATATAACAAAAAAAATAACATTAAATAATTATTGTATAATCAAATAAAACATAATTCTTGTACTGAAAAATTACATTTGTATGACAGTATTAATTCATTAATAAAGAGTTTTTTTATGAAAAAATGTGACAACTCTATTATTATTAAAGATAGGTTAGCAAAAACAGTCATCGGTAAATATTATATATTGAGGCTAAAATTAATCTTACAAAAAGAAAGTCATTGACTATTTAGTGGGTTTAGCTTTAGAATATTTGAAAAAAAAAAAACAAGTAAATTATGTGAGTCATAAGTAATTTTAATTTAATTATAAGTAAAATAAATACTTAGCACAACATTTTTAAACAAAAGATGCTTTCATGTGCAATAAGATAAGTAGATGACATATATTATAATTTTTGATAAATTTTATTTTTAAAATTTTTTATATATCATTAAGATTCATCTATAATTATTTGTATATTAAACTCAATAATAAATAGATTTGAAAAATATGTTAAAAATTAACATAATATTCAACCTACATAATCATAAATATAATAATGATAATTGCATTTCTAAATTTAAAAAAATTAAATAAAAGAATAATGAAAATTTAATATAGTTTGTGGGAAATAAATGAAGTCATTCTTATTAGTTTTTTCTCTTTGTCTAGTATTTTTATTCTTTCATTTTTGTAAATCTGAAAGAAGATGTGTATAATGAAGAATTTTAAGAAAGCTATTGACATAAAGGTGGTAGGAAATAAAGGGATCAATAAAGAAGAGGTTTTTCTCTAGAAAGATCAACCAAGGGGTTTCTAATAGAAATCGAGTTTGAATTGTAGGGACTCCAAATAGAAAATTAAGATTATAGTATAATAAATGATATAAGCTTTCTAAGATCCATAATATAGAAATGATCATGTTGAATTTTTGTATAATTATTTTGATAGCAATCTTCTTGATCCAAAATGTAATACAAAAACTATATGCAATCTAATCTAAAAACATAATCATTTATATTAAATTATGACGAATTGTTGTCCTTTCCTCTTAAGTTTAATTATTGATATTCTTTTTATTTTATTTTATTTCTAGTGAATAAAACAAATCAAAAGATCTTAACACATTCTACAAATTCAAAATTGAAAACAATTAATATACCCTTCATAATGGTAAAAAAAACAAGTCCTTTTAGTCATGTGTTTTGAGAATTATGTATGATGACAGTAATATGAGATTACCCAACAAACAAAAAGAAAGAAAATCACAAAAGTTTGAAACTAACCCATGTCTTAAAAAAATGTTACCTGAAATCAGAAATACTAGAGGGCCAATAAGCATAATCTCTTCTGGAATGAGGCTGCAGAAAGAGAAAGATGTAGTCCCTCCAATCTCTAGTTGCACCTTCTCTTGCAATATACTTACTCCCATACCCTTGGGTGATCAAACCAGGCAAGGCAGCATAACCTTGTTTCTCTTCCACACTCAGATCAGAGAAAGCCTTGCTCACATTCATCATGGCCTCCATGAGATCCTCTGGAATCCCATGATTCACAATCTGAAAGAAACCCCACTCCTCACATGCATCAGCCAGCTCCTTCAACACTTTTTCTCTCTCAACCCTCCCCTCACAGCAATTGATTAGGCCTTGCAAGTCTATCACAGGGACTTGGTCTTCTACTCTCTCACTTGGAGTGGGAAATATGCAACGCTCCTCTGGAGGCCTGATAAACTTCTCAGGGATGCGTGTGATCCCTTTCTCAACCAATATCTCCACTGCATCAATTTTGGGCTTAACATCTGTACTTGCCATTTCTTAACACACATAAATTCCTACTATCTGCGCAGATCTCCTATATCTTAGAATGATTATACCCATATCTCTATATATATATATTCATGGACGCCCAGAAAATATTATTGATTTTGTCTAATCTTAGCTGTAAGTTGCAATCGAATATGTTGAAGTGAGTGGGAGAGACAGGGAGAATCAATCCACCACGAAAGCTGGCCGATATCTGATGAGATCCAAAACGGGAATGCTTTTTTGAAAGCTATCGGTTGCTGACAGGTTTGAGTAGCGTCTTTGGCAAAGAAATTTATAGGGGACATCTGTTTTATAATATTTTGTTTCCTTGAGTTTAGATTTTCCAATTTTATAAAAAGGGAAGGCATCTAGATTATGTTTTTATAATTGTTCACTTGATTTTATTTATTGGAAATTCATTAAATAATTATTTAGGAAAAAGATGCACTAGTTGATCACGTTTATTAGTCCCTGCCTTTTAAAAGGCAGAGACTATTGTTTTCACTTGAATTATAAACAATTAAAAGTGCTTTGAAACTTCCAAAATATTAATATATCCTATGCTCATAGTATTTAAGATCTTGAATTTTGATATTTATTGAAATTTATGTATTTTTCCTATTGGTCAGCTGGTTTTTTCCAGTAGTTTAATTAGATTTCTAAATTAAAAATAGGGACTAAAAAGTGAGCAATGGCCAGCTGTAAAGGTTTTATTAATGTCCCATAGGACAGTTGCCTGGCTTTGCATGCTTCAATATTAAGGTATTCAATGCGACATTAAGTTTCTTCTCCAAAACATATATGAAACTGTCGAATCCAAGTATGATTGTTCTATTTGGCTGTCCATTTCTAAATCTTATTCTGTCAGAAACTTGCAACATGATATAGCCTCGCACATTGATTTAACCAATGAGATTGTCAAGGCTCAAGTGAACAGAGAGGGGTTGTGTTGATTCATAGGTGTCTCAAAAGGAAAACCTCTCTTATTGTGTTGGATGACCTATGGGAGCTGTCCACAGAAGGTAATTTCTTGACTCAACTTGGTCTACCAGATGATAAAGATTGTAAAATTGTCGTTACTACAAGAAATAATAAGCAGGTTGCTCAAATTCAAAATGCTCGTATTTACGAGATGAGATTTTTTCCATATGAAGATAGTTGGGAGTTACTTTGTTCCTACACATTTTTAAATTGCGAAGTAAATAGAGCTTGACAGCAGCTGGAACAAGAGGGTCGGAAGATTGTAAAGCAGTGTGGGAATTTACCTCTAGCTATCAAAACAATAGCGGCATCCCTGGCCAACACACGAATCCTTAGCAAATGGGTGTTAATGTTGTGGAGGCCATGAGGTAGCTGCTACATTGTCGGTTCGAATTACCGCGAGTGCTACGGCCTAGCCAGAGTAGCTCCAGCCTGCCCGTTGCAGAGGATGTTGGCCACCCTGCTTCTCTTGGGTGCGCTGCTAGCTGCTTGTTTTAGGGAATAAGAAGGTGTTGTATAATGGGGTTGGGCTAAATGCTGATGATGCCCTAGGGTTGAAATGGAGAAGTACTTGTAGCATTTGTGTGCATATTGAATAGGATGCAGGGTTGCATTCTTTAATTTTTATGTGCACTCTGAATTAAATGCATCTAGGGCTTCTTAAACTGTTGGATTTCCACAATTCCTATCAACAGTTTCAAATTAGTTAGATTTTCACAATTCATATTAATAGTTTCAACTAGATTTCCACAATTCATATGACCGGTTTCAAATTAATTAGATTTCAAACAATCCGTATCATATTGGGCTTGATTATGTAAAGTTTTTAATCGTCCATGAGCAAATAATATGCCCAATTTAAAATTTTTATATGCATACTTCGAATTTAATGCGTTTAGGCCTTACTAAAACTGTTGCAATTTTTATTGCACTTTTGAGTATAATGCATCTGGGCCGTATTAAAACTGCTGCAGAAATTGTTGCTCAGAGTAGTTGGGAACAATGCTCATGTAATCTCGGACTTATATTTTTCCTGATATCATATATAAAGAGATGTTAAGGGCAATCTCTGTTTTTTGGTTTGGGAAATGTATGCAAATGGGTTCATTTCACTGCCCTATGAAATTTGCATTCCAATGCAATACCCTATTTTATGTTCTTTTTTTGAGTTCCATAAAAAAGCTCAAATTTGTGTTTGATTTTTTGGAGTTTCCCTTGAGGATTGGATTTTTTCTGCACCTTAAGCCGTGTTTTGCATACCTTTCCTTCTTTTTTGAGGATGAAGAGATTAAAGCAGAGTATTTGATAAATCTGTGGATAGCGGAAGGATTTGTCCCAGCACGAGAGGAGTAGTGGGATACGGGTTGGGTTTTGTTAGATCAACTCGCCTAGCTTTGTTTGCTTCAAGTATTTGTGATTCACATAGGTGATATGCGTGGGTGACATTCTTTGTGTAAGTATTGTAAAATGCATGACCTATTGTATGAAACAACTTTCTGTTCATCACTGCACTTTAAATGAACTATTAAATTGAAGTGCTTTCAGCATTATCGCATCTTAGCTAATTGAATCTTTTCTGGCTGTTTGTTAAATGTTTGGATATGCATAATCCATTTGGAAAAACACTTTGCATGTATGTACCTTTTATATATAAATTGACTTTTTGTAGATATAGATTGAAGTGTTTTTCCCATTATGAGGTGCAATTAATATGGATATTTTTGGGACTTGATTTAAATGCTTGGTAAATACTGTATATACACGCTGTAGTGGGTGTCTCCTATATTTATGCTGAGCATTCAAGTGTCTCCCAATTATTTGATGATTCTAATTCTTCTCCCTGTAATACAAATTGATGGGATTCTAGATAAGGCTCTTGACTTTGATATCTTCGTCAACATATACAGATTTTCTGCGAAAACAATCATAAATGCAATGTAAAGTTAGTTAATAGCCAATCAGGACACCAATTTTCAAGTATATGGGTAATGTACCCTCATGGTAGTAGATGATATACACACCTCGCCTTTGTTCTATGAAGGAGAAGGTCAATCCACTTAAATGTTTCAATGTTGACATATATCAATAGTATTTTCAAGCCATTTCGATCTCTCTACAACATCCCTGATATGACTTTCTACATTTTAGTGCAAATAATGGTCTTATGGACCAATCATCCATTCTATCTTTTATGAGGCAGTTCACAACAACTGCAGAAATATCAAGATAAAAAAAAGAGGCGGCACAAGTAACTAGAGCATCACAACAGTGATGCCTCCATATACATTCCTCTATCTATGGACACCTTTGAAGTACCCTCTTCACCATCAAGCACTAGCCCTCCTGTTTCACCCTTCTCATGTTGGTAAGGCTTTGCGAGATTATAGTTGTACCTATTTGGGGAAACAAGAAGTTAAAAGGAAGTTACAACTGTATATTTTGTAATTTCTCAATATTTTACCTATACCCTACGTTGATCCTCAAATCATTAGTGAACTGGAGAATATCAAAGAAGAAAATCCTTAATTACAACTATTGAACAATCTTTGAACTTCACATTTTTAATGATATCTCATTTTCATTGTATTTCTGAATTTAAATTGTGGTGTGAAACAAAGGGTTTCCAAAGAAGATTGTGCAATTGCCTCCTAAAAGATTAACGGCTATAAAAACTTGCAATTTCTGGAGGCAAATTACTAGTACAAGTTATTACAAGGGTCAAGGGACTAAAATAATAAATTATTAGACTTCAAGGTCAACAATAATGCATTGCATCTAATCATTAATGCAGATTCCTGTTGCTACAAATCTGAATCAAAGCTGCAGAAATGGACAGGTAAACTTGTGGTGATTGTGTTATTGTTAGGTTGTGAGTCTAGTTTTTTTCCTGAATGTGGCATCAAAATTGTTCTAGAAAGATGTCTTGTCTTCCATGGAAACTATTTTAGATCTTTGGTGGAAACTATTTTAGAACTTTAATAACAAAGTATGAGAGTTTTATATCTTTGAAGTGAGCCATTTAGAAGGCCAGGAAATTGACTCAGAACCATCCAGCAATTAGAATTTGTTTTAGCATAAATCCAAATGTAGATACAGTGCAGGTAAAATTTTTTAAGGGAAAGAAACAATGCATTCCACGTCCATGAGACAACTTCACAGACACATATATTAAAGGCAATTATTATGATTGCATTGATATGCACTCAAAATTCTTTGCTTCTCCTTTCCATGAATTAGTCTGTGTTTTTTTCTCACTAATTGATTCCATGGATATGTAGAAGGCTTATTAAAACTTAATCATTTATACTAACTAAATCTAATAATTTATCTCTCTCTTCTTCTTGTTGCAATAGGCAGGGACTCTAGCTCCCACTGAGCTCTTGTTTCATTTGTTTCGATTTTCTGTTTATTTGTTTTTGACAAAGAGAAGACATCTAGTTATGCTTTTATTAATGTTCTTGAAAGTCTATTTAAAATTATTGAAGTTAAAAATTCAGTAGTTGTTTGTTGGATTAATTGTTTTTATTAAAAATAAGAAGGTATTTCTCTCATGTTTAGATATTATTAAGTTTATTAATTGAAAGTTCATTAAAAATTATCTAGGGAAATGATCTAGTAGTTGAGTAGCTTCCAATAATTGCTATTGCACATTTGGCTTAACTAATTTTATGAAAAATCAAAATGCTTCTCCCTCATGTTTCAATTATTTATTATAGTGCTTGTTGTAATAATGCCAATATACTTATTGTTGTGAGCATAAAGTAGTTGGTGTTGATAATGACTACCAATAGTTTAAAAAATGCATTCCTTAGATTAAATAAAAAACTAAACATGTGATGCCACATCAGTACACCAATACAATAAGTTGGCCTCCTTTAGGGGTCTTTTTAGACATCTTGACAAAGGGCATGCTAATGTGGTATAATTTTTTATGATGTGGCTTGGAGACCCTAATCAAGTAGAGGAATTTCAATGTAAGAAGTTGTAAACATTTTTTATTGATTTGAAATTTCCACATTGAATTATTCTAAAAAATACAAAGTTAGGCCCCTTAGTTACTAGGTCATCTGCTTAGTAGACTATTGGCTTTCATTGGTAATAGTTAGATATAGATCATGGAATAATATAAACTTATCTTTAGGATCTCAATTAAGAATCAATATACTCAAATTCAATTCTAGTTGGTAGATATTGCTTGATATCACATGGTCTTTCTCTCTCAGCTCTAATATATTATGTTGATTTGTTACACATTGTAATACATTGCAGCTATTCTTAACCCTTATATTATGCTTTTAATATTATTATCTTCAAGGAGTAATTATGGATTGTGATATTTCTATTACTACAACTAATATTGCTAGTGAAGATGATGTTGATGATGAACAAGGTTAGTTAACTAACGCTTGAAAGAAATGTAGGAGAATTAGATTAGTTGTTATTTTTTCATTAATGTCAAGCCTACCAAACTAAAGGATGTTAGTAAGTCAATAATTTGGATATTTATTTATGTAAGTTGCCAAATTATTTGAAGGATGTGATGTTGAGAAAAGAAAAGGTTGGTAAAAGTTAGAAGATGGAATGAAGAAATATTTGAAGTGTATGATCTTATATGAGAAATTGATGAACTAGTCTTTGATAATGTAATATTGGTTTTCTTGTTTTACATGATTTGATGAAGAGTGAGAAATATGCACAAGTCAGATTTATTGGTCAGTGATAAAAGATCAAAGTCGTAAAGTGAAAAGATGAGGAATAAGAGTGTGCTACCAAGCTAGTAATGGTGGCTTGTAACAAAAGATATTGTTTGGTGGAAGTGTACCAATCATAAGTTTGAGAATAATTTTTTTAAGTGTTATTAATAAAGAAAGTATTGCCAAGAAAGATAGTGTAACTAATTGAACAATTTTAACCAGGGAGATGAGGTTATTTAGTAAAGGACGAGCACAGGTTAGTGAAGGAGAAATGTTTTGATTAAATCAATTATGGGATGACATCGAGTATGAATTTGGATTCTCAAGAATATTCTAAGGAAGATTAGAAGTTTATTACTAAAATCTACAGATGAAATTAGTTAAGTAAGATCAAATGGAAGAGATTCACAAAAAGACTCAATGATACAAGAAAATCTCAAGTCCCAAGGTGAATTACAACTAGCATGATGCATAAAATGATTTTCCTAGCATTAGATACATTGAATGTAAAATGAGATGTAATTGAACGATTGAGAGGGATTTAAGGAAAGCCTAATGAAGGAAATTAAGCTATAAAAAATTGCCTATATAAAGGATGAATCAAGAAAGTTAAAGTTGTTGTTGATTGTTGGTGATTGAGGAGAATAGAGGCTAAGAAAAGTGTGAAGGAAAGAGTTGAATGAATTCTTTGTTAATGAGCCAAGTTAAGAAGAGTGTGAAGATGAGTATTGAGTACAAAGGAGATATGAATAGGAAAAGGTAGTTTTTATTTCATAGATCATTTCATTGCTAGTTTCCAATCATTATAGAAAGAAATCTCTTAATTGAGTGGTTTTAATAGTCCTTTTTGTAAATCTTTAGTAAGGTGTCATTCTAATGAATCTATTAAGTCCTTTAATAATACCACTCATCTTAGAGTGACAAGATCTAGCTCTGATCTTTGGTGAAAATCCCCTAATAGGGTCACCTTTAGTAAATGTGTTTGTAACCTTTGACTAGGTTTTCTCTTCACCAATCTCACTTCAGAAGAGTGATTTTATTTGTGGGTGACAATTCCCACAGTGGTTTTTATCCAAACTGGCTTTCCACATTAAATAATATTGTTAAAGTGTTTATGAGTGTTTGCATGTGCTTTACCATTTTCATATATAAATTGTTGTTAGTTGGTTAAATGCTTTACAGAGATAACTGTTGATAAGTTTAAAGGGTAAAAATTGTTATAAAGGACCTATAATAACTAATTCACCCCCCTCTCAGTAATCCAACAATTTCATTTTCATTAATATAATTATTTATTAGGAGAATACATTGTAGTGCAATGATAAGTTGTGAGCATCTTATTTGGGAGGTTTTGGGTTCAAGTCTTCTAAAGCCCTATGTAGATTATATTTTGAAAGGTATAAAATTTTATTGGTAGCAATAATGCATGATTATTGAGACACTTATGCTTAAGTATCAAATTATTTGTGCAAAATTTTTAGTTGTTAAAAAATGGTTAGCCAAGAAAAAAAAATCTATGTGCGATGACACTTTGAGATTATATGTTTTGACCATTGTTTTCATAAACATCCCTTAGACATTTATCATCATTTCTTACAAAATAACACAATTACAATAAATAGCTAAATCACATAAAATCATAATAATTTTTTTTTATAAAAATCTAATTCACCATTTAGAATCTTAGGATGTGAAAGTCAACTATAACAATTATTGGCATCATTCCCCCTCTTCCCTACATGTGCATGCACACACCCACACACCCACACACACACATACATATACATACATACATACATAAACACACACACACACACACACACACACACACACACATGTATGTCTATATGTATTTATGTATGCATGTATACATACATACATATGTGTGTGTGTCTATATATATGCATGTATGTATGTATGTATTTATGTATGTATGTATACATACATACATACACACATACATGTGTGTGTGTGTGTGTGTGTGTGTGTGTGTGTGTCTGTGTTCATACTTGGGAACACTAGGGGGTGTATCAATGTTGCTAATACTTTAAACAATTTCACAATCAATTTGCATAAGTATCAAACATGCAAAATACATCTAAACTATGAAAAATTAATTCAAGCATCAACACCAACTATTAGAATTATTTAGAATAACTGAGAGAGGGGGGTAGGGGAGGGGGGGGTGAATCAGTTATTCAAGGTCCAATGTTTTCCAATAAAACTCTTTCTACAAATTCTTCATGGCACATAACTAAAATTATCATGCATGCAATTAAACATTAAACAACCATGAAAAGTAAACGTGCATCACACCATAACACTAAGGATTTGATAACCCAGAAACCCTCCAAGAATAAGAAGGTAAAACTGGAGTGGGGATGATACCCACAGAATAACTGTGCAATTGATTTCAACCACTTCTGATGGTCTGCCCTGTTAAAGGCTACAACACATTGTTAAATGTGACCTTGTTAAAGGATTTAAGAATATTCAACTTGGAATGTCACCCTGTTAAAGGATTTACATAGAGTTGTTAGGCTCACCCAAGTCCATGGGATTTTCAGTCACCTTCTCAAAAGAATCTTTCATCCCTCTCTAAGGATCTCCTATCCTCCTCCTCAAGATCTCTTTATCCTTCTCTTAAGGATCTCTTTATCCTTCTCCTGAGGATCTCTTTGTCCTTCTCCTGGGGATTTTCTATTCTTTTCCTGAGCCTTATCCACCTAGTTGTTAAGCTAACCTAGCAATGTGAGATTTCAATATCTAATACAATGGTAAGAAAGTATTAGAAGAGTTTTGACCTGATACAGATTGCAACTTCAACCTTGCAGATTTCAGATCACTTCTTTAGTTCTCTTCTTTTCTTGGCTTTCCTCCTTTGCAGTGTTGACAGCTTGTTCACCCTTCAAGATCTGTCTCCTTAAGTTCTTCCACTTGTTATGCCAATGCAATCTTCTGGTCACTTGATCAACTTAGAGTCTTGATGCTCTATTCTTACTCTTCTTGGCTTCTTACATTTATGACCAACTACCTCTCATGCATGTGCACTTGATCTCTAACCTGTAACTCCTTATAAAGAAGTTTTGTTCTTCATTTCCTACTCAAATCTTAATTTTCTCTTGAGAAAACGGTATTGTTTTTCCCTCTAAATTGTTTCTTTTGACAACTTCATGATAAATCCATTAGCATTTGCCAAAAATTTTTTTACATAGTGTTCTGTGCCACCATCATTCTCATCTTTTATCTAGTTCACAAAATTCTAGATAACTACCATGTCGTCTTAGATTTGGCGAATCTTTGACTTTTCAAAATAATGCAGCAACTCGGCATTATTGATTTACTGATGCTCGACACCTTCTGTATTACTCCGCTTTTATTTTTATTTACTGGTGCTCGACACTTGAAGAAATTCTATGAAAACGGCTCTTGAAATTCACTCAGTACTTCAATATCACTCAGCACTTGAAGACTTACTCGGCACCTATTATATTTTCTGCTACTCGGCACCTAATCTTCACTCGGGACCTAAAAACTGCTCGACACTTGATATTCACTCGAAATCGAAAGATCACTCAGCATACACTAAGTTGAGCTTGCTTGGCTTCAACTGAGAATTTTTTCGGCACTTAGTTAATCATTACATCATGTGTCTTAGTGTGTCCATCTTCTGTGTCTTAGAGTATGTCATCAATACACTATTTCATTAATGGCTTAGCTGATCCTTGTACTTCATTACATTATCATAACTTCAACCTTTTCTCTTAGGTACTCTAGTTACATCTTATTGATTGCCACCTCCTTGTCAATCAACCAATTAATAGTATTTGGATCACTAAAGCAATTGTCATTTCTGCAAGTGGCAAGTTTGACGTCAATGACAAAATAATGATTGAAAACATTCTTTACCAGTTCCATTATCCTTCATTCATGATCTTTTCAATCATTTCCAACAATCTCCCTCTTTGGCATTGATGGCAAACCAAATTGATCAAATGATTAAGATGATCAACTTAATTACCAAAAAAATTACATGCATTTCCTGCTTGGTATATAACTGATACAAACTAAATCCTTTGTTCTACTTCTCCTTCTGTACTACTGCATCCTTACTCTGTATTCCTGATCCTTCATCTATATCTCCATATATATCTCCCTCTTAATTTGTATTGATCTGATCAGTTTGTCATGTATCTCCCTCTTTGACATAAATGCCAAAGATGTAGCATCTTTAACATGCTAGATAGAGACTTTGCATCTTCATGTTTTTCTCCCTCTGTCACCATGCTTGTGACTGATCTGGAATTTCTACTCCCGTTGTCAACCTCTGCATCACACTTCTGATATTTCAATGATCTACTCCTGTTGATGCAGGGTAGCTTCTATGTTTCTTTAGTCTGCTTGAGTTAGGGGTATTACCCCCAACTTGCCTCTAAGATATTCATATGCATCCTTGGGCAATGGTTTAGTGAAGATATTTGTAGTTTGTTCCTTTGTGTGAATGTAGTCCATCTTCACTTGTTTGTCTTCCACCAATTCTCTAACATAGTGATACTTGATTGCAATATGCTTGGTTTTTGCATGCATTACTAGATTCTTGGATATGTTTATAGCACTTGTATGATCACAATACAATGTCATAGGTTTAGTTACCTCTTCTTTCATTCCTTTCAATAAATGTTTAAGCCACACAATATTTGTGCAATTGACTGCTACTACCACATATTCTACTTCTGCAGTGGACTGAGATGTGCATGTTTGCTTCTTACTAGTCCAAGTAACTAGCCTTTTTTCTAAGAATAATGCTCCTCCACTTGTGATTTTTATGTCATCAATGTTTCCTCCCCAATCTGTGTCTGTGTATGCATTGAGCTCAAACTTCTCATTCTTTTTGTATTATAGGCCAAAATCATCAGTTCCTTTGAGATACCTCATTATCCTCTTTACTGCCATGAGATGATTTTCTCTAGGATTGGCAGAGAATCTAGCCACTATTCCAACTACTAGTGCTATGTCTGGTCTGATATGTACAACATATTGTAGTTTTCTAATCATGAATCTATACATTGAATGATTGACTTTAGTGGATTTATCATTTTTAGATAGCTTATGTCCTATTGCCATTGATGTGCTGACTGGTTTGGAGTCTTCCAATCCAAACTTCTTGAGTATCTCCTTGATGTATTTTGATTGTGTCACAAATATACCATGTTTTATTTTATGTACTTGCAATCCTACAAAGAATTTGATTTCTTCAAACATAGACATTTCAAACTCATGTTTCATTTTGTCAGCAAAACTTTTGCATAGTACTTCCTTTACTCCAAAAACTATATCATCCACAAATATTTTAGATACAAGAATATCCTTAACTTTTTCTGATTTGATGTACATGTTGCTATTATCATTAGTTCTTTCAAATCCTATTTGCACCAAATACTTATGAAGTCTCTCATACCAAGCTCTAGGAGCTTTTTTTAATCCATATAGAGCCTTATGCAGTTTACATACCTTATTTTTGTTCTTTTCATGAACAAAACCTTTTGGTTGCTCTATGTAGACTTCCTCTTCAAGAATACCATTCAAAAATGCAAACTTTACATCCTTTTGATAGACCTTAAATCCTTTGAAGGCTGCACATGCCAGTAAGGTCCTTACTCCTTCCATTCTAGCAACTGGAGCAAAAGTTTCTCCATAATCCAGTCCTTCTTCTTGTGCATATCCTTTGCAAACTAATCTTGCCTTGTTTCTTGTGATTTTACCATTCTCATCTAACTTGTTTCTAAACACCCACTTGGTTCCAATCACATTCTTGTCAGCTGGTCTTGAGACTAAGGTCCATGTCTTGTTCTTCTCAATTTGTTCTATTTCTTCTTTCATAGCATTATACCAGTCATCATCTGTTATGGCTTCACTTACTGTTTTTGGTTCCATTTTTCTGAGCAGACATGTTTCATTTCTGAATCTATTCCTTGTCATTGGTCTTTCCTCTTTATTTCCAATAATTTGATCTGCAGGATGATTTCTTCTTACATACTTTGCCAATACTGGTTCTTTCCTTGTTTGCATATTGTCTCTTTTAGAATCTGAATCTTCATGCATATTTCCATCAGATATTTGTTCATTTTCTTCATGTTGGCTATTCTCAAAGTCTGAATGGACATTTTCTGTATTCTACTACTCGGCTTTTGAATGTGTCTATTGTTCAACATTCACTGTCTGTGACTCGGCAGATACTAGACTCTATTGCTGATTATCATTCTGGGTTGCAAGTTCTTCATAAAAGCATACAAAGGTCTTGTATTCCTCTATTTTCTTGGTGTTTTCAATACTTTGAACTTTTGCAAGCTTATCAAATTTCACATTTGTGCTTTCTACTACTTTGTTAGTGTTAACATTCAAGAACTTATAAGCTTTGCTTCTAGTAGAATAACCAAGAAATGTGCCTTCCTCACTCTTTGCATCAAACTTTCCATTTCTAGACTCTTTATATATATAGCATTTACATCCAAATATTTTGAAATGTTTTACATTAGGAGAATGCCCATACCATAATTCAAAAGGTGTTGCATTTGTACCTTTCTTGACTTGAACTCTATTGAGTGTGTAGGCTGCAGTAATTACAGCTTCTCTCCAGTACTTGAATGCAACATTTTTCTCCATCATTAAGGTTCGGGCACAGTCAATAACTGATCTATTCCTTCTCTCTGCTATACCATTCTGAGGTGGAGTCCTAGGTGCTGATTTATGTCTTTAGATTCCTCTTTCATTGTAGAACTCTTCAAATTCTCTTGATGTGAATTCACCTCCTCTATCAGATCTGAGAGATTTTAGGCTCTTTCCAGTTTCTTTCTCAACTCTAGCCAAGTACCATTTGAACATTTGGAATGCATCTAATTTTTGTTTTAGGAACATGATTGTCATCATCCTTGAATAGTCATCTACAAATAGCATTATGCATCTATCACCTTTGTAGCTTTGTACTTCTATAGGACCACACAAGTTAGTATGAACTAGCTCTAATACTTCATTAGAAGTATATGTCTTGCTTTTGAAAGTTGACTTGGTCATCTTCCCTAGTTGGCATTTTTTGCACATGATGTTATTAGGTTTCTTCAACTTTGGTAGTCCTCTGACTTTCTTCATTTTGTTAATGCTTATCAGATTGTCAAAATTTACATGACATAGCCTCTTATGCCATAACCATACATCATCAGTTTGAACAAAAAGACAAGAAGCATCTTCCATGTCAAGGTAAAACAAATTACTCCTAGTCTGATCACCTTTTCATATTAGACTTCCTTGAGAATCATAAATCTTAGCAATTTCTTTTTCAAATTCAACCTTACATCCTATGTTTCCTAACTCTAAGACACTTAACAAGTTATAATTCAGTCCTTCAACATAGTATGCATTATCACATGATATATTTTCAGTAAGCTTGATACTAGCTTTCCCTTTGATCTGACATGGTGCATTGTTACCAAATCTAACACTATTTCCTTCATATTGAGTAAAGGAAATGAACTTACTTTTGTCTCCAGTCATGTGATGAGAGCATCCACTATTTGTGATCCATCTATCTTTCTTGTTCATGCAGGTTACCAGGGTAGTTGCTTCTTCTTCATCTGATTCATCCTTCATAGCCACATAGACTACTTCATCATCATTTTCGTCAAAGTCTTCTTAAACAATGTAGCATCTTTTTCCTTTACCTTTGTAGTCCTTGTTTTCCTCTTTCTTGTTCTTGAAGTTGCCTCCATCCTTGTAATTTTTCTTTTGTGTGCATCTGGCTGCAATGTGACCAACTTCATTACAATTGAAACAAATGATTGGTAGCTTACCTTTGAATTTGCCTCTTCCTCTGTGAAATCTTCTTGCTAGTAATGCCTCCAATTGGTCTACAACATCTTCATCAGTGCTGCTGTCACTAGATACATACTTTTATTTTCCATTCTTTTTTTTTGTTTGCACCTCATCACTGTCTTTTATCGTCATCTTAGCTTTGAATGCAGATTCAAAGTTTTTTGGCTTGTAGTTGTCAAAGTTGGATAACTCAAAGGCAGCGAGTCTTCTAATTATTCCTTCAAATTTCACTGTGTTTCTTGGTACACACCTTAGCTCTTGGATGGCTAACACTCTTATAGCATAGATGGGAAGAAAAGTTCTGAAGTATTTACTGCATACTGTTTCTTCTGCTAACTATCCTCCTAGGTTTCTTATGACACTAACTACTTCCTTCATCCTTGCATGATATTGAGTAGCATTCTCTCCTTCTTCCATTTTCATATCATCAAATTTTCCTCTTAGGCTTTCTCTTTTGACTCTCTTGACATTGTCATCTCCTCCATAGATTCTTGATAATGTATTCCACATCTGATGTGATGTATCACATCCTTTGATGTCATCATACTCGGCATAGCTTAGTGCTGAAGCAATATCTAACATTGCTTGATTGTGCTCCTTTTTCTTACTCATATCATCTATAGTGAGGGATCCTACAAGGTCTACATGATCAACTGTGATTGAGGTCTGTGCATAGTCACCTATTGATTTGAGGTGTAGCTTCATCAAACTTTGCCATGCAACAAAGTTGTCTTTGTTTAGCTTGGGAACTTCTCTCTTGGACATCTTGATCTTCCTATTGCTAGTACCTTGAAACAAATCAGCAACTAGGCTCTGATACCAATTGTTAGAATTATTTAGAATAATTGAGATGGGGGGGGGGGAGTGAATCAGTTATTTAAGGTCCAATGATTTCCAATAAAACTCTTTCTACAAATCCTTAATGGCACATGACTGAAATTATCATACATACAGTTAAACATTAAAAAACCATGAAAAGTAAACGTGCATCAGACCATAACACTAAGGATTTGATAACCCGGAAACCCTGGGATGATACCCACAAAATAACTGCGCAATTGATTTCAAACACTTCTGATGGTCTGCCCTATTAAAGGCCTGCCCTGTTAAAGGCTACAACACATTGTTAAATGTGACCTTGTTAAATGATTTAAGAACATTCAGCTTGGAATGTCACCCTATTAAAGGACTTACATAGAGCTATTAGGCTCACCCAAGTCCATGAGATTTTCAGTTACCTTCTCAAAAGAATCTTTCATCCCTCTCTAAGGATCTCCTATCCTCCTCCTAAGGATCTCTTTATCCTTCTCTTAAGGATATCTTTATCCTTCTCCTAAGGATCTCTTTGTCCTTCTCCTGGGGATCTTCTATTCTTTTCTTGAGGCTTATCCACCTAGCTATTAAGCTAACCTAGCAATGTAGAATTTCAATATCTAATACAATGTTAAGAAAGTATTAGAAGAGTTTTGATCTGATATAGATTGCAAATTCAACCTTGCAGATTTTAGATCACTTCTTCACTTCTCTTCTTTGCTTGGCTTTCCTCCTTTGTAGTGCTGACAACTTGTTCACCCTTCAAGATTTGTCTCCTTGAGTTCTTCCACTCGTTATGCCAATGCAATCTTCTAGCCACTTGATCAACTCAGAGTCTTGATGATCTGTTCTTACTCTTCTTGGCTTCTTACACTTATGACCAACTCCCTCTCATGCATGCACACTTGATCTCTGACCTGTAACTCCTTATAAAGAAGTTATGTTCTTCATTTCCCACTCAAATCTTAATTTTCTCTTAAGAAAATGGTATTGTTTTTCCCTTCAAATTGTTTCTTCTTGAAACTTCATGATAACTCCTTTAGCATTCACCAAAAAAATGTCTTACATAGTGTTCTGTGCCACCAACTCATCATTCTTATATTTTATCTAGTTCACAAAATTCTAGGTAACTACCATGTTAGCTTAGATATGGCGAATCTTCAATTTTTCAAAATAATGCAGCAACTTAGCATCATTGATTTACCGATGCTCGACACCTTCTGTGTTACTCGACTTTTATTTTTATTTACTGGTGCTCAGCACCTAAAGAAATTTTGTGAAACTTGGCTCTTGAAATTCACTCAGCACTTCAATATCACTCGACACTTATATCTTGCTCGACACTTGAAGACTCACTCAACACCTATTATCTTTTCTACTACTTAGCACCTAATCTTCACTTGGCACCTGAAGATTGCTCGGCACTTGATATTCACTCGGCACCTGAAGATCACTCAACATACACTAAGTTGAGCTTGCTCGGCTTCAACTGAGAATTTTTTCGACACTTAGTTAATCCTTACATCATGTGTCTCAGTGTGTCCATCTTTTGTGTCTTAGAGTATGTCATCAATACACTATTTCATTAATGGCTTAGATGATCTTTGTACTTTATTAGATCATCATAACTTCAACCTTTTCTCTTAGGTACTCTAGTTACATCTTACTAATTGCCACCTCCTTGTCAATCAACCAATTAATAGTATTTGAATCATTAAAGAAATTGTCATTCCTGCAAGTAGCAAGTTTGACATCAATGGAAAAAAATGATTGAAAAGATTCTTTACTAGTTCCATTATCCTTCATTCATGATCTTTTCAATCATTTCCAACACAAACATCAACACATGAAACAATTTGGCACAAGTATTTTTCACTTGGAAAACACTTGGTTAGAGGAAAAAACCAAAGTGGGAATGTGATGAACAAAAAATCTTCAGTACTGCAATAATTAAATTTCCATGTTAGGAGATTTTTCATGCACCTGATTAAGAGTGTTGAGCCTTGTTAGAATATTTACAATAAAGATCCATTATATCTAGTGAGTTATGGGATTTAGAACTCCTATGAGTCACTTGATTAGAGGATTTCATACTATTGCACCTATATCATGATAGATCCTTTATGCTTTTGATCAATCTCTTTTTGAGACACATTGTACTGAAATGACACTTCAAAAACTTTGCATCATAACTCTTGCTATACACTGATTTATGATCACATTTATAATGTTATTTTTTATGGCAATGGAAAAAGACCAAATGTGTTTTCAATTATCAGTATCAAAATCAATTCAAATCTTAAGAGATAGAATTAATACCTTGAGTTATTCTAAGCCTTAATGTTTGGATTTTCACACTTTCCAACTTACTATACCTAACTCAATCACAAAGTGTACCGATTCATTGAATCTTCCCAAGTTAAGTCTTCTTGTCAACTAATATGCATTTTGCAACTTGTAATCCTTATGAGATCTTGAATTCATGTACATACCTAGTAGATTATTCTTCACAAAAATTTTCAAACATGTATTAACAACATATCCTATCATTCATAACTCATAACTCATAACTCAAAAAAACATTCATCACACATCCAAAATATTGAATCTAATTGTCTTTTCATTGTTTATCTTATACTTAACTATTTGAAATCTCTAATTAATCCTATTAATAGTATAGCCAATCTAACACTTGTAGATTACTTGGTTTGCAATAATGATAAAAAAAAGTACATGATGATCTACCAAAACTTTTATCTAACATTATCGTACATCATCCACTATGCCAACAATCTCCCACTTTTTCAATGATGGCAACACTTAGAGAAAATTTTACTAAGTCTCCAAAATTGAATTACTAACCCAAAATATGATTCACCTTCTTTCTTCATATCATACTAATGCATATCTCTCCCCTAAGACATACTAACTAGTAATCAAGTTTCCTATATACACAAAATAAATCTCTTAGTAACTACTCCCCTTTTAACAACAATGCCAAAGGTATAAATACCTTAGCAAAGTCTTAAAAGTTATTTTACTGGTAGGGGTTCAAAACCTATTGAATAATTCACCATAATATATCCTCAATGCCTGCAAATTAGATTCATGCATTTTGGTTTCTCAAGTTGTTGGTTGAAAAACCTATAAGTTTTTCTTACTCAATGCTTGATATTTCAACACAATTTGGCCAATGACTGAGATTGATTCTTTGTGATTAAATCCCCTTCTCTTCTGGATTTTGCAACCTAGGCAGGTACTTGAGTATAATAGATAACTCCACCAACTTCAATTAATAATAGACCTTATTGAATTAATCAATATTAGTGCCTTATTCCAAATGGGCAAAATAGAGTCATATTAGTACCAACTTGAAGATAATAAAAAACCTTCAGAGAAAACACCTACATATCATTAATCACCAGATAGAGAATTTTAACACAAAACCCTTGTTCAATTGTTTTTAACTTCAAACTAGGAAGACTAATTGAATAAAAAGAATAGTGCTTATGATTTTGGTTATCAAGAGATCATATCAAATTTAAATCAATCAATGATAATATGAATCAAAGAGGAGAATTTTTTGAATACTATTGAAGATTACTTTTCTTAATTTATGGAAAAAATTAGGTATTTGTATTAATTTCAAAAAGGGGTGTACAATTTAACCATGAATGGTTGCAATATCTACTCAAAATCTACATAGATTATATACTTTTGTGCTATGCCTTTTTTTTTCTAAAATCTATCTATATATATCCTAGGGTCTTGGTACCTTTTCTTATAGAAAATGAAGAGATGCAATAATAGCTCCAAACCCAAGTCATAAATAAGTAATTATAACTAGAATTTTTTTTTTACAATAAACAAAAATAAATATCTTCTTAATCATCATGGTAGAATTCCATGGAACATGTCCAACATGTCATTCAAGTAGGAATGCTCATCCAACTGGTTTATCCATTCTGCTAACATCTATTTGGTCTCAACCTTGTCTTCCTCCAACTCAAGCTAGTGGTAGTCACTCACATAACTAGAATAGTTTTTCCTTAGATATCATTCATACATGTACATGCTCTTGATGAAGTCAAATTAGTCTTCTTCCTTTGGGGAAAGATTTGGTTGTGTAACTAGTTTTGGCTCCTACCCTCTTGGGTCCTCTTGCACTAGTAAACCCAACTTTGCACCTGGAGAAGAAGTTAGATAATGTAATTTGAATTATTTATTTAAGATCTAACTTACAAAAGTTCCTTAAAAAAATAGTAGCATTTAATGAGCCATTGATTTAAAAATCCCATTGACAACACTCCACACATGTTTGGCTTGCGTTTGTACACCATTAATGTGTTTTCCAATTAAAACTTGTAAAATTTTCTTTGTACTTTTCAAGACATCCTAACAATGGTCATGTATCACATTTTTGTGTCCTTATCTAGCTTCTCCTTTAGAAACTTAGATGCACATCAATGTCATTGAAGTCTTTTCACCATTTTGATGCACATTCCAAACATTGTCTGCGATTTGGCAAAGAATTGCCATTTTGTAGGGTACTTTGATCAAGCCGTGTTGTGTATCCCTCCCAAAATTGTAGCTTCGCATAAATTATGTTAAATTCCTTCTAAAATAGAATTTTTTTTTCTTTACAGATCATCTCTTGACTATTCATTGCAATCTAACAAATTTTTGTCATTTTGAACCATCCTTGATTCAGTTCTTGTGAAGTTCTAAATTTTGGTGTTTTGTAGACCTCTCAAATGTGTCGTTCCAAAATGGAAAAAATCATTCATTTATGAAATTTTGGATAAAATTTTAGGGTTCCACCAGTGGCTCTTTCTGGGGATGCATATTACTCAGAAATATGGCAATAATTTGGCCATATTTGGGGGAAAACGATACAAAGAAGAAGAAGAAAAAGAGTTAAACAAATTGAAGCTACCTAGCAATACAAATAATAAGTATCTAGATTGAATTAGGAGAAGAAAGATTTAAGGAACTATGCATGCACAAGAAATTCTTGAATGCTTCCATAAGATATTTCCTATAGGACATAATAATTTTCTTGTGCCATGTTAGAAATAAAAAGGGGCCTAGCCAAAAGGCATCAAAATTTCCATCTTGCCTATATCCTAGTATTTACATTCCATTTGATCTCTTCTAATGAAGGGATTTTACCTATTTTTTATTTTCAATGTTATGCTCTAATGCTCATATTCTAATCTCATCTAGATTAACCAATGCATTTATCCGTTCTTCCTTAAAAATTTTGTCCTCAAGTTGTTCCTCTATCATGAACCTATATTCTGGCAATAAATTATTTAGAGGGAGTGTGGCTTATTTACCACAAACTAGACTAAAAGAAGAGAAACATGTGGACTTCTTAATTGTGATTCGATCATCCCATACTGCCAAACTCAACTTAGTGTCCCGAGCCTTTTTGTTGTTATCAATAATTCTCTTGATAATTTTTAGTATATTCTTATTATGTGATTTTACCTCACCATTTACTTGCATGTGATACAGAGAAGGTTATGAAGTAATTATACCATAATTTTTTGTAAAATTCTAAAAATTGATTTGATCTAAAACACATACCATTGTCCATAATAAGCTTCTAGGGAACTCCAAAACTAGCTATAATGTTAAGCATCAGAAATTGACATGACAACTTGTCTAGTGTATTGCTTTGAAGGTATTGTTGGAAACTACAATTGGGAAAACTATTGTATTGTCATTGATATCAAATATACTAATGAGACATGTTGTATTATGATCTAAATGTCACATCTATTTGATTGATGAAGATGATTTGAGAAGTCACTCATAACAAAAACACCTAAAGGAAAGGTTGGGTTATGAAAAGGAAGCTACAATGGACATTTGATTAGGTAGAATTTGAAAAAACAAAGTCATTATTTTAATTTTTTTAATATTCAAGTCTATATAGTACAAGTCAAGATATATCACTTATGTAAAGCTTGACTATGCAATAGAGTAAAAGATCAAGGAATTCTGAAGTATATGTCGAGTGATGGTAGTGTTGATTGAGCTCTTGTAGAAGTTGAATAATTTCATTATTTACCAAACATCAATATCGATTGAGTGATAGTATGATGTCGAGCTAGAAACTCTACAACGACCAAGCAATTCAGTGATGACTGAGTGTTGGAACTTAGTATTACCCGAGTGATAGTATTTTGAATGCGTATGAGAAATCATGATTTCTAGCCAACTTAGTTGATTTCTTGGGATATGGAAACCTTGTTGAAGATAAGATTGATGAACTATATCATTTAATTCAAGGAGAGGACTAGCTATCACACATAATGAATGAATTTTATGGATGAGAAGTTTTTAGAAAAGAAGGAAGATGAATAGATACAATGAACCTAATGAATCAGATCACAAACCCTAAGATCTAAGGTGATCATAGAAAATGGAAAACCATAATTATCTAGTTAAGGAGGTGTAGAGCTAAACTTTAGAAAGAGAAGAGTTGCACAAGGGTGAATTCACAAGAATAGAGTGTGTAAAAGAACACATGAAGAAGGTGATATAAGTGTGAAGTGTGAGACACAAAGAGACAAAATAGAGAGTCTATGCACGTTTCCTATGAGATGGACAAAGTTGTTGAGTTTGATAAGTGAATCTAAGTAGAAGGCTTAAGTTTTATGATAAGAAAAGGATGATTTCTTAAAGGGTTGTCAAGCAATCAAAGACAGAGGTGACAAGGAAGGCTTATCAAGGAATCAACCCATGAACCAAATAGAGATCTAAAATTGCAAAAGTGAGTTATAATCATAGAGATCAAACCATACCATTTTAATTAAAAAATAGTTATCATGGATTTAGTCTAATAATTGACAAATAAACTATATATTATAAAAATTAAAGCCTTGACAATTTTGACCTCTCTCTCTCTCTCTCTCTCTCTCTCTCTCTCTCTCTCTCTCTGTGTGTGTGTGTGTGTGTGTGTGTGTGTGTGTGTGTGTGTGTGTGTGTATCGACTTCTACTTCAAGCTTTTCTCTATTTCAAATTGTAATATTAATTATCATATATATGTGGTGACACAATATTATAGATTAGTGATAACAATTTAACATATATTTCATTCTTCCTCACTACTATATATACATTTGAGAAGGATCTCTCATCTTATTTTCTATATATAAACTAGTGATAATCATATAAAATATTTAGAAATAGTATAGAAATTTCACAAGTAGAGAAATTTAATGGTATAATAAGGAAAAATCAAAAATTTTAGTACAATAAATCATGATACATGTATTTTACATTGATGCATTGCCAAATCACTCAATAGAAATAGCCAACTAACACATTAAGTAGCAGTTCTAGCGAGATAACAAAAAGAGGAGATAGAAAAGCTATTCCAAAACATCAAACCAAGTTGTCCATCCCAGCTCTCCTTCCATCCACATGACTTTCTTCCGCTCGAGAGTGTGAGAAAAGAAGTCACGTTCATCAGAAAAGAGGCCTTTGTTCTCATGTATTTCCTTGAGCAGCTCCTTAAGAGCTTTTCCAAAAGCAGTTTGGTTATCAAGAATGTTGGCCAATTCCATCCCATGCTTCATCTCATAAATGAATATCGTGGAGGAATCTTTTTAGCTTGTTCATCTCGAGCTTCATAATGCAACAAATCTACGAGACAATCTTAAAACGGATGAGTTTCAAATGAAACAAAGTAAGGAATCTACCAATATCTTGAAATTTGTCCTCATTTACATTTCCAAATAAACCAAAGAATGTGAGAGGATAGAATGTTCCAGAAAAAATTAGCATCCTTTTTAAGACCAAATAAGTTGCCAAGAATGGTATCTAAAATAGGAACATGATCTGGGTGGTTGAGACTTGCCTCCTCCCCTCTTTTGATACTGTACCTCTTTATTGTTCTCTCAATTATTTAATTTAAAAAAACTTGGAAGGCAACTCTATTGATATTTTTAATTTTCAAACGATAAAAAAAAAATTTAAAAAAAAATCACTCAATAGAATAAATAATATGAAAAAAAAAAGTCTAAAAAAATTATACATTACTTTCACTATTAAAAAAAATCAACTTTCATGTTTAACCTAATTTATCAAGAATCATTTGAAAGGTGAAAATTTAACATTGATTCACAAATTTAAAGCCCATAGGTTTAATCCATTGTAATTAAAAAAATCAATTTAGATTAAACTATGATTTGGCCACACTTTTTCAGCTATGACTATGTATTTTACTGAATAAATAGGTAAATTCAATTTAATGTCATTTAAAAATAAATAAATTACTTGAAAAAATAAGGTTTAGGCAAGCCACTTTTACTTGCATCAATAAAATAGTATACAAAATAGTGTTTATATGTAAATTTTTATTTTCATTGAAATCAAATCATTAATACAAAAATAGCATGTCTATTATCTTTGTCTATAAAAATACTAAAATGATGCATGCACCAAAGGAGAGACTCTATCCCAAGATGATATAATTATTTCTTCTATAAGATAAATAGTTAACACAAAATGAGAAGAATCCTCAAAATAATTGTATTTTGATATGTAGTAATTTTATTCATTAAATGATTTATTTTATGGGTTGCATTGTTTTGTATATTATAATTTGGGAGATTAACATAGAAAAGCTATTTATTACATCCTCACTTGTAAAATTGAGATGATGTGTTCACACATTTCACAAGTCTTTATTTTTTATTCCTAAAAATATTATTATAGAGTGTAAACAATTTTTTTTAAAAACTAAATAACAAAATAATAATTGAATTCTCCTTCAATATATCAAAGGCATACTTGTCCATCAAGATAATATATTGTTCTTTCTATCTCCACTTGAAATACAATAATATTGATTAATGACATTTATGTGGAGAGAGTGATTGATAGTGGATATATATAAGAAATATATAATTTTAAAATCAAGCTATACATTGAAAAAATATACAAAAATGAGACACAACTAACAACTTTGTCAAGATGGTGACCACAACTAGATAGCCAACCACACATTATGACTTGAAACAATCATATATGAACAAGACATATTGAAAAAGCATATTAAACAAACATAGATATAACATTAAGTTATAACTTAGAGATTTATATAATCCACACTAAAAGTTTAAGAGTGATCATTATAGATCCATCATTCAAACTTATGCCTTAAGTCTTCTAAGAAAACCCAAACTTTTACTCATCACTACATGATACTCTATATAATATTATGGTCAAGGTTAAAGTCCACGAGCCTCAAGCCTGCAACATGTATGATTGGACATATTTCTTGCTATTGGCACCATCTGTATAGAAGGAAATTTCATGGTTCTTAAAAACTATACTGGAATACTTGGCATCTTCCTTCACTTCTTCTCCAACCTTGGCAGCTTCATCATTCATCTTTTTTTCCAAGAGTTCTGGGGCAGGTTTAATGATGGCATCTGGAGCAGCATCACAAAAAACTGGAATTGATACTCTTGGTTTCTCTTTATCAGCCACAACTCTATGTTCAATACTCCTGTATTTCCCATTGCTGATAATCTAGTATCACTCACAAAATGCACCACCATTATCCTATGTTAGAATTCATGGTATATGATAGCTAAAAGCATTAAAATCACAAATAGATAAATATCCCATAACTCATGGTCTAAGTTATCTTCATATTTATTTTGATTAAAAATCCTAAATTCCTCTTTCCTTACCTCCACTTGATCAGCTACGTTGACTAATAAGGCTCCGGGTGCTGCTACAACAGGAATCCACTTGTTATTCTTTCTAATTTGAAGGGCTTTAGAGCCTGTTTCTTGCAAAAGCAGTGTGACCAATCCAATGTCTGAATGTGCATAAAAGCCAGCTGTGAGTTCTGGCTCAGGGCAAGGAGGGTAATAGTTGATGAGCATATTTTGATAAGGTTGCAAAACAAATGTTTCCAGATAATTTTGAGGAAGCCCCAAGTTTACAGAGAACGCTCCCAATAATCTTTTAGCCAATTTGAAGGTCTCCTCGCTGTAATTGTAGACAACATCTCTATATACAACAAAAATACATAAAATGATTATAAAAAATATAATTTATAAAATTTATAAATTTACTAATAATATCAATTTCTTAAGAAAATTTCAATTAGTTTGAGTTTTTAAAATTAGATTATGGAAGCATTCTATAATTTATCATTATGATGAACAACCAGGAGAATACAGTAAGATCATAGTGTGATATGAAATATCAATGAAAGTTGAAGCAATTTAATACAGAAATATTTAAACTAACATTATAGACTCTAGAAATCTGTTGTTTTAAAATAAAGTATAAATTTAAAAAGATATAACAATAACAATAACTTCGGGCTGGTTCTCAGCCTTATTGTACTCCGAGGTCAGCCCCTGTCTTTGACTGCTATGAACTACTTCAAAAGCAATAACAATCTCAACTATACAAATAAATATATATGTCCACTCTAAACAACAAAAAGCAATTTGAAAATAAATATATATGTCCACTCTAAACAGCAAAAAGGAATTTGAAATTATAAATCTCAGCCAAAAGCAAAAACTGAACATATGATATTCTTTTATCTGAAATAATCAATTAGAATTATAGATTAAAAAGATATTTTTCCAGCGGTATTAATCAATTTGTTTCTAAGAAGTCAACGTTCTGTGAATCCTACATAGTAATAAAACCAATTCAATAATTTCTTGCCAAACCATTTATTTTAACCAATAATAAACAGATGCGGTTGTTTACACTTTACAGTGTTAACTGGCAGTTTATTTCTATATCTATGTTGTTTTCATATTAAAATAATGGAAAAACAAAAATTTCTGACATAATTTAAAATAAGAAGCAAACTTTTTGATATGTCCTTCAAATTTTATCTAAAAAATTCTAATTGTAATTATTCTAATTAATCTATGAATACCTAGGACTATTAGTAAACAAATCAAAGATAGGAAAGAGGGCAAGAAAATAAAAGAGGATTCTGATGAGTCTGAGAAGACTTATTTGCCTTTAGATACGGAGGAAAGCCTTGAGATGCACATGGATTTGGAGGACTCTGAGTCCCTTAGCGTGGAGTATGGAAAAAAGCCCTCAAAACTGATAGTAAGGAGAAAATTGTGCACCCCGAGCCTACACAGAACATTGACACTTCATCGGACTAGGGTTATAATGAACGGACTAAAGGGATGGACACAGGTGAAGAAAGTGCTGGGGATGAGGAGAGAATCAGGGAAGGGGAAGGTAAAGAACGAAAGAAGAGTAAGAGGACCATAACTATCAAAGTGCCGGCAAGCAAACGGAAGGAGGCCTCAGTGTCAGGGATTAGAAAAGGAAAACCCTGGATGACAACAAGGACAAATAGGGGGAGGTGAGAAGGTGGAAGGGGACCCCATTGATAGGGAAGGACTTGAACAAGGCTATGAGGACTTTGGCCACTACTACCTACAGATGCTCGGTCATGGGGAAGGATAGGAAGGTGGTGTGGAGGAACTTTGACTCTGCTTCAGCTAATATGGGCATTAAATGGGAGCTAATTAGAACTCAGGCTAAGGAAAATGAAGAAGGCACCAATTGGAGGAGTTGATCGATCCCGCTCTGGTTATCCTAAGTGACATCACTAAGGAGAACCTGGACATGGATGTCCTTAACAATGCGAAGAATAGCATGGTGGACAGCTTCCGAACCACTAAGTGGCTTTTCCATGAAATCTTTGACCTCAAACACAAAATGAGCACTCTGGTAAGGGAGACCTATAGCTTAAAGAATAGGGTCAACGATGATGAACAAAGAATGGACAGAAGGGTGGAGGAAGTCAACAATAGAACTCATGCGATGAACAAGACAATGCAAGGTATAGTTGAGCAGAACTCTAGCATCTTCAAGGACAATGAGAATGCAGATGATCAGAGCATCAGCAAGGAGCAGGACCCTGACACCCACAGCTTAAAGGATAGGACTTTGGATGAAGGTGCAAGGAAGCAAACCAGATCTAGCACTAGCATAAAGGATACCCTAGCCCTTGAGCAGGAGTTCTCTAAGATGAAGGAGGCAGCAAGCAAGTTGTCTGAGCTGGTGATCAATGCAGTTGAAATGCTGAGAGACATCGTCTGAGTGCCTTGGCCTTTTTTGGGTTGCCCTGATATGTTTTGCATCTCTCCTTGGCTTTATTTCTGTTAGTTTCTTTGTTTAGGGAGATGTTCTTTCTTTTTGCCCTCGGGCTTGGTTTGTAGCCTTTTGCGCTCTATTGTATTCGGGTTTCAGGACCCTTTTAAAGCCTATTTTCCTTAATAAAAAACTATGTACTACAGATAAACATACATATGCACTATATCACATCTCAAAATAATATACCATAAAGACAACTATTTAAAAACATGATAAAAATAGAAACACAAATGAATCCTAAAGAATTAAAAACATTTGAAACAACCCCACAAGCTCTATGTATATTAAAAGAATAGTAACAAGTTGAACTAAGCTTATATGATATATCTGCACCATGTCTAGAACTGTTTACCTGAAATCAGAAGGATTAGAAGGCCAGTAAGCATAATCCCTTTTGAAGTGAGGCTGCAGAAAGAGGAAAATAAAGTCCCTCCAATCTCTAGTTGCACCTTCTCTTGCAATATACTTACTCCCATACCCTTGGGTGATCAAACCAGGCAAGGCAGCATAACCTTGTTTCTCTTCCACACTCAGATCAGAGAAAGCCTTGCTCACATTCATCATGGCCTCCATGAGATCCTCTGGAATCCCATGATTCACAATCTGAAAGAAACCCCACTCCTCACATGCATCAGCCAGCTCCTTCAACACTCTTTCTCTCTCAACACTCCCCTCACAACTATTGAGGCCTTGCAAATCTATCACAGGGACTTGGTCTTCTACACTCTCACTTGGAGTAGGAAATATGCAACGCTCCTCTGGAGGCCTGATAAACTTCTCAGGGACGCTTGTGATCCCTTTCTCTACCAATATCTCCACTGCATCAATTCTAGGCTTACTTAGAGAGAGCACATCAACACTTGCCATTTTCTAACACACTTCAATTACCACTATAACAAATCTCCTATGTCTGAGAATGGTTATACCCATGATATGTCTGTATATATTCATGGACGCCAAAAAAATATTGCTAAACTTGTCCATCATATGTTGTAATTTACAATAAACAAATATCTTGGCAAATGGGTGTCACAGACAAACACCATCAATCCAGCCTAGATTTGGAAAGGTCCATTTCTATATTTTTTTTAGAGCGTTTCTGTCTATTTGGTGAAATCAGTATTGCTGACGTATTGTTTTGTGTTATCTTAGTCCGATCTGTTTGGATTTTATCTCTGTTTCGGTTTCAAGAGTGATTTTCTTACGTATGTGGTTATCCCCTCACAAAAATGTACAGTTAACCAATTTTTAAAAGATCAAAAACATTGTAGATTTTTTTTTTTTTAATTTCAACATTTGATCTTCATGATCTGCATAGTTTGTAGTCGAAAACAACAATTTTTTTTTGAAAAAAATCACTATATATATTCGTGAATCTGGAAAAAATAAATTTGACCTTCTTTTGTCTTCGGTATTTTTTGTAAGAGATTATTTAAATCTTGATTATATACTGTTCATATAATAAAAAATAACGATATTTTAGAATATGAAAGCTACGTTTGAATTAATACTTGATCATAACATAGACATATTTCGAATGAGTTTTAGAATATGAATGAGTGATGACTCTAGATTGTTTGAAACAGTTCAATATAGATTTGTGTGTGAATGAATTATGCTATGTCAAAGGCTTTTTATTAATAAGATTAATGAGAATAAATAATATTGAAAATAGTATATATATATATACAAAATAGTAAGATTTCAGTAATGTACTCTTACTAGTTACTTTGCATTTTTACAGAATTGTAGAAATGAGCTATAACGACCAGAATAGAGAAATAACATGAAAATCTATTATGCTATACAAATTTTCATCTGCATATACACATATATAAACATTCATTTTTGCAGAATTGTGAGAAAGAATTATACAAATGAGACCAATCAAAATGTCTAATGTGTACTGTAATCCACAATAAAATATGTTGTTGTGAATGTCACACAGGCAGAATCAATCCACCATAGAAGAGGGCAGACGGTATAGTGTAATTGGTCATTGACACGTCTTAGGTGTCTCTTGAAAGTAAATTAATAGCACAGGATTCATGCTGACATTAATCAAATTTATAATTCGCCTATTTTATGTTATTGTGTTCCTGTCTCTTTCTTTAAAATTATATGTAACATTTTATATATATTAATAGTTGGACATTAAAAATAATTTATATTAATTTGACACAGTTTTCAGAGTTTGACTTCAAATAAACTTTGTTTATTTGATATAGTTTATAATTATTATTTTTAATAGATGAATGGGTTATCATATGTCAAATCTTTTTACAAAGAAAGATTAATAATGATAGATAATGTGGAAAACAATATATAGATATGTAAATAATTTATATAAAGATATGTTACATGTCTTTAATCTATTTGTTATTTTGGATATATGTAATGGACTTTTTTTTTTTGATGAATAGTCCTTTTCAATTAATAAAATTTACTAAGATTACAATTCACAAAAAAATGCCAAGATCACCCCGCGAATGAGTTCAATCAGCCGAAGCCGAAATAAGCAACATGGCCACAGGCAGAAACTATCAACTATTCATCAAATTTTTTTTTTTTAAACAACCTGCCAAGGCAGTACCAACAGAGGGAGGAGGATCATTTTTATCAGGAAATCCCCACGCATCAATGGGATTGTGAGGCAGACTGGGAACAGTCCAGTCGTCAGCAACATCTGCAAGATCTAGGGTAGTCGCAGTCTCCGCATCCTTCTTGTCTGGCCGCGAAGGAGAAATTGCTAAGGCCAGCCGAGGAAACTTGCCAGAGTGCGCCTGTCTAGGGGGAGGAGCCAGAGACCGGCCAGAAGCCCACCCATGGGGGGGAGCTGGGGACTAGCCAGAACCACCACGCGGTGGGGAAGTGGAGTGGCGCCTCCAACTGCCATGACCACCATTGGGAGAGTGGTGGCGGGGACCCTAGGAGCGCGGCGTGTGTGAATGGCGGCCAGAGGACTGGCATCAGGAACGGTGACCGCGAGAGGAGGAGGCATCGACCGAGGCATCCGGAGGCACTCTGGCAATGGTACAAGGAGCATTGCCCCAGTGATTTAACAATTCCTGTAAGTGGGCAACCTCCAGGGAAACTTTATTAGCTTGCACCTGTATTTGCATAATGACATTGTTACAAATGCATGCCTTAGTGTACATTGCAATGTTAACATCCAAAAAACTGTGAGTGAATACAATTGCATTCCTATCTTTCCATAGAGAAAACAAAATTTCCATCCTAAAAGTATGCCAAATCTGGGAGAACTTCTGAGAAAATCTGGGGGAATCACCCAGTAGGATCATGTGACATGAAAAAGGTTCGGGCCTGAAAGGCTTGAAAAAATCATGAATCCAGTGCCAATAATTCTGAGCATGCTTGCAAAACCAAAAAATATGCAAAAAGGACTCAGGTTGGCCACAGAAGGGGCATCTAGGATTAAGAACCCCAATGTGCTTGAGCTGAGGCCCCAGGGGAAGACCTTGGAAGGCGAGGCACCAAGCAAAGTGAGCAATCTTAGGTTCTGTAATGGCACTCCAAATGGTGTTGAACCGTTTTCTCCATTGAGAAAGTGAAGAATGCAAATGCCACCGTTGATTAAGCGTGTCCACCATCGGAAAGTGGGGCGAAAGTCATCTGTATCCCATACTGGGCTTATAATTGGTAAATGGAGTGGCAGAAAACCACTTCCAATCATACCACCAAGGACGAATAGACTGAATCCCCACTTTATGAAGTAAGTGCATAGGGATGGAAGACAACAGAAGGTCATAAGTCTGGCGATCAACACGAACAAGGCGGTATTGAACTTGCATATCCTCCCATGACCTAAAATTCATGGTGACTCTTGAAAAAATGTCCTTGGTAGTGCGGATGCCATGTTTAAAGAAATGCAGAGCACTGGCACCTTGAGTCTTGGCAAGAGGAGTACCCTGTAAGGAAAACAGGGGAGACCACCAAATGTTCTGTTGATTTAAGGATAGCCCATTGCGAAACTCATCACCATCCCAACGAAGCCAAGGTTTAACAGCTTCCTAGGCTTTCCAGATGCTCTTTATAACAAAAGAGCCCTGTATGACCACTAGTTCACGCATAGTGAGAAGGGTCTGAAAACCAATCCCCTTCCATGCCGGTCTATTAGTAGGGAAGCCTAAAGAGATGCAATGCCTGACAAGAATTTTCTAGGCTTCATCTCTAGAAATAGCTCTGATAATCCATTTAGCATAGAGGGCAAGGCCCTACTTTCGAGTGGAAAGTAGGCCGAGACCCCCAGATTCCCTTGGGAGACAACAGAAATCTCAAGCAACTCTGTGAAAACCATGATGGTCAGAACCAGAGGCCCAAAGAAAATCTCTGAGCAAACGTTCTAATTTGAGATAGGAAGCTTTGGAGGGAGCCCAACAAGAAGAATAATACACATGGGTGGCAGCCAAAATCTTAGAACAAATCTGGAATTTACCAGCAAGAGAAAGTGGCTTAGTGATCCAATAATCAAGCTTTTTGCTAATCTTTGTAAGAAAAGCATTCCAAAGTTCCACAGGGGAAGCTTGGAAAGCAAAGGGAATCCCAAGAAAGTGGAAGATTTCTCCATGAGTAATCCATTTCCATTGGAATTGGTTGAGCCAAGGTGGAGCTGGCAAAAAAGATTGTTAGTAGCAGAGCGTTTTATGCCATTGAATGGCAGAGCCAGAGGCTTGACAAAAAGTGTCAAGACAATTTAAAGCATTTTTTATGTTTTCTTCATCTTCAAGAAGAGTAAGAAAAGAATCATTAGCAAAATGACCATTGACTAACTGGGAGGAAGAATCAGGCAAGGAAATGCCACGGACCAGTCCTAAAGACACAGAGTGAGCAAGTAAATAACCAAAACCTTCAGCAGTAAGGACATAAAGCGCTGGAACTAACAAACAACCTTGTCTGATGGAACAAAAAAGTCCAAAAGCTTCAGATTGCAAATTATTGATGGTGATGCAAGCATTAGCATCACCAAAGAGCATCTCCATGGACTGAAGGAAATTGGGACCAAAACCCACAGCCTGAAGCATAGCCAAAATGAAAGGCCATTCAATGCGATCATAGGCTTTAGCAAAATCTATCTTTAAAAAGATAGCCTGTTGCTTGGACTTACATGCCCATTCCATACCTTCCCAGACAACAATGATGTTGTCAAGAATATACCTTTTAATGAAGCCAATTTGTTCAGGCTGCACAATTAGAGGAAGCATATGGCAGATTTTGAGAGAGAGCGCCTTAGCAATGATCTTATAATACACATTCAGGAGGGTGATGGGCCTCCAGTTGCAGATGTCCTCAAGATCACTAGCTTTAGGTATGAATTTAATAATGTCTTTATTTATGATCGTTCCTAAGCTTTTAGAATGGTATGCTTCAAGATAGACTTTGTGCAGATCAGGACCAATTTGCTCCCAAAGATGTTTGTAAAATTCATAGGGAAATCCATCACACCTAGGGGATTTTTCATCTGCCATAGAGTAAACTGCCTCTTTAAGGTCTCGGAGGGAAAGAAGTTACTCACAGAAAGCGCATTGCTCAACTACGAGATGGTTTGGAGTAACAGTAATATAATTTCTGAGAGCCTCCTCCTGAGCAACTAAATGGCCCTACGAAGAAAAAACGTTCTCATAGTGAAGAACAAAAGCTTGCAAGATGTCAGGCAGACTGGAAAGAACATCAGTTCCCTGTTTTATCTTTTTAATCCCAACATTGGTATGACGGGCTCAGAGAGCCTGGAAGAACTCCTTTGAGGCTTTGTCGCCAACCTCCAACTAGTGGAGACGGGCTTTGATTTGAGCTCCTCGGGCAGCATAGTTATCAACAATTTGCTTTTCATGGCGAAGCTTGGCAAGCTAAATTTGAAGATCCACATCAAAGGGGTTGAAGGTGAGCGCTTTAGAGGCAATTTTGAGGGCAAGGGTGTTGGCTTCATAAGATCATTTTTTGAAAATTGCCAGCTGACGCCCGTAGATGCGCAAAAAATGAGCTGTTCTGGTAATGGCATCATTCCACCATTGAATCCAACCTCAATGAGAATGTTGACATGAATCCAAATTCTAGACATGTTGTATGTGGGAGATGGTGGAAGCATGCAATAGCATAGACGTGTTGAGGAAGAATTGAGACTTGGCCACTTTGGGGACAGCTGTTTGCCAACAAATGCCAAAATAAATGGGATAGTGGTCTGACAACATCACATTTGTCAGGGGAATGATAGGTAGATCATGATCTTTAGAAAAGGGAAAAAAAGATTGCGTCGAGATCATAGCACGATCAAGACGTTTCAATATGCAGTCAGGACCAGCTCAAAAATTGGATCAAGTGTGCCAGGCCCCACTATCATGATGGCAGCTAGTATTGGGATAAAAAAGGCCCAATTTATGATGCATGTAAAACCAGGCTTCTCTTTCCCCAGTTGTCCAACAGAAAGGCAGAATGCCATCTTTGTAAGAGGCCACTTCAACCATATTGAAGTCCCCACACAGGACCCAAGTAGCTGGCGGCAGGTTGTCAGCAAGCCAAACCCACATTTGTGCCCTTTCCATAGCATCATTGGAGGCATAAACATTAATGACTCCAAAAGAATGATTGTTAATGGAAAGAAAAAGTCAAATAATACGGTGTGTGGGGTTAGAACCGTGCAAAATAATAGTAGAATGAAGGCGAGGTGATAGGAGAGTAACTACACCACCTCGGCCAGCTTCATGCTGAGAAGAAAACATGATGCTATCCTGCCAAATGACGTGGCATGCAGCAGAAAGCATGAAACCAGAAATCTTAACTTCTTGTAAGTAAAGAAAATCTAAATTCCCAAGTCTATGATGGGTATCCCGGACATAGAACTTTCTGGGGAGGTCTGTAAGACCTCGAACATTCCAAGAGAGGAAGTTCATGAGAACTCTTCCATATCATCTTCGTCCTCTAGAGAGGAGTAACTATTCTGCAAAAAGGTAGAAATCGGGTGGAAGTCAGATGGGAAATCCTCTGGACTTACAGCCTGTCGTTTGACCCCTGATATCTTTGCACGTCCAGGAGGACTGCGAGAATACCTTGTTGCTGGTGGTACTATGGAAGAGACTGCAAGAGGAGAACAAGCCCCAGCCAAGGACAAGGCCCTGGCGGCCGCCTTAATCCCCTGCAAACTAGCAGGGTTTGAAACCTGCGAAACTGGAACAAGTGCAACAGAAGCCACATGAGTTTCCACGCTAGCAAGCGTTGACACTTCGGTGGAAGTAGGAGGAATCACGGTAACTACCACATAAGATGGCTTGGGGGCCAAAGGATTCAAGGCAGGCTTGCCTTTGCACCGAACAGTAACCCATTCTTCTTTTTTTCCTTCGACCTGTTTGATAGGCATCGCTTTAGGCTGGGGTTTGACCCTAGGCATAGCCAAAGGGCAATCCCCGATCTTGTGTTCTGCAGACTGGCACCTATAACAGGTGTTAGGTAGGTTCAAGTAAAGCACCTTCTGTGCGAAGGTTTGAGTGCCAATCTGGATTTCCACAGAATCCTTGAGATCTTTAGAAAGATCAACTTCAATGCAAACATGCCGCTGAGGGTGAGCATTAAAAAATTTCTTTGGCTCCTTGGTAACAACTTTGCCAAGGGCTTGGGCAATAGACTCAATAAAAGGCCAACAGGGCAAGGGTAGACCTAGGAATTTGACCCAAACAGGAAACCTAAGCTTTTTATCATCCGAGACAGAGAAGTCTTGGGACCATTTTTGAAAAACAAGCAGAGAGGAACGTATAGACCAAGGGCCGTTGGTAAAAACTACGTCTGGTTGCGATGGGTTAGCAAAGTGAAAAAAAAAAAAAAACCTTTGGTAAGGTTTTGCACAGTGTCAAGGCGGACTCCATGAGGAGTCCATCTTTTGTTGACCCATTCTCTGAGCATAGCTTCAGGGGGAGTCCTACCAAAAAAATACCCTATCAAGGTATGTTGTTCTAACCAGTCACATGCAGCATCAAATTCTTGCAAAGGAAGGACAATATTAGGATTACCTCGTGGAAAACCTTCGGGACAAACTTGCGCAGGTGTTTATTCGGTGGTGGCGCCATGGCAGTCTGAAGCAGCAGCGTGAACACTAGAAACAACTGGTTCACCACTCGCCGAAGCCATTATATCCTAACCTAAAGCTTCCGTAGTAAATGCGGTATGACAAGTGCTGACAGAAGAGGAGTGCAAGCGAAGGGCCGTACGCAAAAAAATAAATTGAAAGTTCGCATGAAGCAAGAAAACCCTAGCAGAGCAAAAATCCCTAACATCCGAGTTTTTCTCCCACCTACACATTCATCGTAATGGACTTTTGACTAGCATAACACTTAAGTAAACTATATATAATTTATATAGTCGCATAGAGATGCTTAACTTGTGTGACCTTCAAGAATAAGTATGGCATGCATAGGAGTTAACAATTAGTTTATGACTATTGTATTGTTAGTTGTATTTGGAGACTCCATGATTTACCCTTCAAAATAGTTTATAATATCAAGGATTATACAATACTTTAAAATATTTGTAACTATGTTATTATTTAGTGGAGTTCTTTCATTGAGTAGTGTAAAAGGAAGATCTTGACATTCAAAAGAAAATAAATAAGGTGATTTTTTTGATTTAGGAGATTGAATTGAGAAGTGCACATTTCTCATTTCGGTGATTTATCTTCTAATTTTTTATAGTGTTTATTGAAACGTTGTATTGAAGTTCTTATGATCCTTATTTGAGGTTATTCAGAGTATATTAGGTTGATTAATGACAAGGTTTCCACCAAGTTCATTGGTAGGCTTCTAAAACAATAAGGTTTTCAAAAAGTTCAGAGTTAAAATAAATATTTTAGGTTTGAGGTCATTTAGAGAAGCATCAAAGATCTATTATAAAATAAGGTTTTTCACCAAATTTACTCATGTTATAAATCAACAAAATTTTGATCTTTTTTGGGAAGATGTACCAAGACTAAAGAAAATCACTATGAATTTTTAATATGCATTGATTTATAATTAATTTTTTTTTAATGAAATTCAACAAGAGGCAAATGAAATAATATTGTAACCCTAGTAAAGGTTTCTACTTTGATGTATTAGTAAAGTAGATGGATAACATAATGATTGAAGGTGTAAGAAATTAAAACAACAAGATAGAGGAGTAAATATTGTCTTGTGTAGGTAGTGGATAAAATGCATGGGATAGCTAAGATATATGATCTACCTAAAGACAATTATCAAATTAACAAATTGTTTCTCATCAAGATCTTGAAAGCTTCCAACACAAGAATTACATTGCAAAACTTTGGAAAAGGACATGAATGTGTCTTCTAATGGACATGGTACTTTTGGGTTTGTATCAAAACTCAAGATGGATCGCTGTCCAAATGATTCTATGATTAGGAACTTCACATAAAAATCAATATGTGAAACTTCAATAGCAACAACTCAACTATATGGATCTACCAAAATAAATTAGATTTTTTATTTTAATCATACTACATGTTTGTGTAAGGTTGAAATGACATCCTTATGCTAAAAAATAAGCTAATTCATTTGATATGATTGGTAATGTGAAGATAGTTGTAATGTTGAAAAACAAGGCTTGTTAGCTTATGCATGCAAATAGAAAAGTAGGCCTATTTTTACTTTGATTACAATAGAAGGAGAGTGATGGACTTGGATCAAGATATTGGCTAAAAAGTGTATTTACCAAACCTTTATGGGGATTTGAAATGATACTACAATTTTGCAAAGAGTTTGTTGGATCTAGTGCTAAAGGTGTAAAGTTGGAGTATCTTAGCATATAAATAGAAATATAGAAAACAAATATGTAAAAAATAGAGCTATATGTATAAATGAAAGGTAGAGATGACCTTGTTTCTAGAATTTGGTTTGGAATGAGAAGGACTAGATTTCATTAGGTGACCTTGACCTGGGAGAACTAGGTGCAAACAACATTAGAATATTTGGATAAATATGTTACACAAATTCTCCTATAAAAGTTTTGCAAAAATTTTTTTGCACTATTTCACTTGGGGTGAGTGAGACACTAATTCTTTAGATCTATGAAATCTTGATATATAATCAAATTTCTCCTCAATCTAAATCTAAGCTTTTTGTCTTCATATTTATCATTTACACACACACACACACACACACACACACACACACACACAAACACACACACACACACATATATATATATATAATTTACTTTATTGAGGATTTAAAGAGGTTGAACCTCAATTTTTGGATTAATGATGAAATTGAAAGAAGTTGAATTAAGAATGGAAATTTATTTTAATCTAGTAGAGGCTAGATTTGAGAGTCTAAGTAATTATACTTTGACAAGTGTTTCTTATATTAAAGTCTTTATGAAGATGTTGATGTTGTCTCAAGTAGGTATAAATTTGAGAAAAGGGGATCATGAGTTCCATCATAAATGTTAAATAGATTTGAAATTTGCATCTCATCTTGAATACCTTAATGATTCTTTATCACTTTCTCCTAGATTGTGCTTGTATTCAAATGGAAGTTATGTTTTTTTGAAATGAAGACATGTAAGCTTTGTTTTAGGCCTTTTCCTAGGAATTGGATTTGAAATCTAAAAAATAAACATGGAAGGATTTTTTGCACTCGCAAAAACTAGTCACTTAGTATTTGAACCGATGTTATTAGAGCAAGGTCACCTCGAGTGACTATTTCTTTTGTGAAGATCTTCCCAAGAGAACTTTACTAGGGGCAAGACTGCCCTAGGAAGCCTTGACTTCTCTACTCACGCATGGTCAAAGACTTGAGCTCCAAAATGCAATGGACAAGTTAGAATTTGAACTATTGTAAGGAAAATCAAGCATGACTAGGCACATGAGGCCAAATACACAAAATTGAGGCTGAGGTGAGCATCAAACTATACACAAATATAACTTAGATTGGTACAAGAGTCAAAGAAGGGATGTCTTCTTACATGGTTTAGTTTCTAAGAAGAACTTGCTACAAAATATGGTGATTATTAAATAGAATGGTTAAATATTTAATAACACAATCATATAAATGTGATGCAGGGAGTTTAGAGAGTCATAACTTTTGACTCAGATTTGGGTTTCTTAGATTTTTCTAAGTTTTTTTTCAAAATCTATAGTTGAGGTGGATTCCAACTTAGCTAGCTCTTTTGGGGGTAAAAGAACAAACCTATGTCACCTTTTATAAAGAAACAGGATATCAAAATGCGAAAATTCAACATTAATGACAAAAAAATTGGTATTTGTGTTTAGAATATGAAGATGATGTAAACTGATGTAATTTGTAGAACTGGATGAATTTTATGCCTATAATTTTTATAATTTTTTTGAGTAAGAATTTATTCATTTTATTTTATTTTAATTCTCTTTTTTAACTATAAAAAATATAGGCTGTAGTTCCCATCAAACAAGTATATGCAAATCATCTTTTTTTTAAAAATATATTTGAAATTATCTTTTAGATGACATGTATAGCTAGGGAACAAAAAAATAAATAATTATTTTTGATGTAAATTTTATTTGTTATAAGTACTCAAGTTCGACCTTATCAAAATCCAACAATTTTTTCCTCCCATCAAAACTTCTCTATCAAATCTATAACTTCTTGAAAAAATAAAATATATTTGTGAAGAGGATTCTCTCCTCTAAGATAAGTATGGTTTTTTAATTTTTTTGATATGATTTACTATTTTTTTTCCCTTTTTTGAGGGATCATCTTTTGAAATGTTGAAATATTGACTTATAATATTTTGAGATTATAACATATTATAACTAATCAAAACACTCAAAATTTTTATATAATGATGATATTGAATTTGAGATCTATAAAAGGGTATTTTAGTTTTTGAAAAAAAAAGAGTTTTGATAGAGAAATTAGATTTGAGCAAAATAGGTTTTTGGTATCCTAAACGGTGACATAGATCTATGTTTTCACCCTTGGGGCCATTTTGATTTATTTTTTGAGAGATAGAAATTCCATCTTGACCTCCGAATTTTAGTTTTAAAGTATCGTAAGTGTTTTTTTTTTTCTTCGTAATAACTTTGAAATTTCTTTCTAAATTTCAAAGATTAGTTGGCAATTCGCCTTTTTGGTTTAAAGGGTAATATAGGAACTTCAAATTTCCTTTTGAATTTTTTTTTAGAAGTTACCAAAAATGGCATATTTTTCTAGCTGTCAAAATCTGCCAAATGTAGAAATTTCCTTTTTTCTCTTTTGAGAGCTAGTTGTTATTTAATGGAATTAGAGATCCATGTAGAAGTAATTTTTAGTAATGAACAATTTAGAGTTTGAATCAATATTGGGTTTTGTCATGAATTATTAAGTTTTCTATGAATTGAGATTAGTGTGCTACATCATTTGGTATTAGAGCCATAAGATGGTTGGGAGAGGAAGAGGAGGCATTGCCCAATTTCAAAGAATCATACTAGACTTGCAAAGGAAAATTGAGGAGCTTACTGAAAGAGTTGATAATAAAAGAACATGAAATGATAATGTATTGGAGCAAGAAACATACTGAGGAAGCAGTGATCAAATAGAGGGTAATGTAGAAGATGACACTGAGGAGTTAGCATGAATAAGCTATGAAGATAGAGTCCTAAGGGCTTTAGAAGGAAAGAATGATGGTATCAAAATTGAAGTTTTAGACTATGCTAGTAGCCTTAAAGTAGAAGAATTGATAGATTGGTTAAATGAGATGAGTAAATTTTTTGACTGTAAGCCTATGATAGAGGAAAAGAAAATGAAAAGGTCATGCCATGATTTGGTGGGATCATCTCCAAAAGGAGCGGGTGAAGAAAAATAAGGACAAGATCAAGACATGGAGTAAGATGGAAAAGAAATTGAGGGAAAAATTCTTGCCTATAGATTATTCTCAAACTCTCTTTCACAAGTTTCAAAATCTGAAGCAGAACCTATCTTTTGTGTAAGAATACACAAATGAGTTCTTTAAGCTATCCATGCATATAGAACATCAAGAAGATGATGAGTAGATGGCTGCTAGGTATATAAATGGTTTAAGATTCACCATCCAAGATGAGTTGAGCATGCACCATGTCAATGGTATGGAAGAGGCCTATTAGTTGGCTCTAAAGGTTGAAGAGAAATAGAACACATGATATAACCAAAGGAATAGAAGAGGATGAAGAGATAAATCAAACCCTTTTTGAGGAAGTTATAGTTATGGTCAAGGAGACTCATCCTTGGGATTCAATAAAGCAATAGATACCTAACAAGAACCTCAAAACCCAGAAATATGAAAGGGTTTTCATAAAGGACAAGGCTATGGTAGTGAAAGAGGATGGAAAATCAAAGAAGGCCTTTTGTTTGCTTTAGATGCAGAGAGGAAGGACATAGGGCTTTTGAATTCTCAAACTATAACATGCTAGAAAGAATGCAAGGAGGACAAACCAAAGTGAACCTAATGCAGATAGAAGAAGAGGAGAAATAAATCTCACTAGATGTAGGAGAAAATCTCATGATGAGGAGATCAATGATCATCCTAGAGAAGGACAAAAGTCCTACAAATAACTTTGACAATTCATGGCTATGAACCAACATCTTTAGAACTAGGTGCACTTTAGGTGGAAAGGTATGTCAAGTTATTATTGATGGGGGTAGTTTTGAGAATATGGTGTCTAGAGAAATGGTAGAGAAACTAGGTTCATAATGTGAAAAGCACCCTCATTCCTATCGTATTGCATGGTTTAAGAAAGGAAACGAAATCACTATTGATAAAAGATGTTTAGTAAGGTTTACCATAGGAAAGCTTTATAAGGATAAGATATGGTGCGATGTTATTCCTATGGATGCTTGTCATTTATTATTGGGGAGACCATGGTAATATGACAGGAAGGTCACACGTGATGGCGAGAAGAATACATACACATTTTGGAAGGATGGCTCAAAAGTGGTTCTATTACCACCTAAGGATGAAAGGAAGAGTAAGGCCATGTTGTCTGCAAAAGAAGTTGCCAAGGAAATGAAGGTAACAGGGTGTTGTTATGCCTTGGTAGTGAAAAGGAAAGAAGACCAAGAGAACACAATACCATCTGATGCAATGAAGGTATTAGAGGAATTTTTTGATGTTGTGCTTGATGAATTACCAAATGGTCTACCACCAAAGAGATATATCCAAAACCACATTGATCTTATCCCTAGAGCCACCCTACCTAATCAAGTAGCCTATCGAATGAATCCAATCCAACATGCAGATCTAAATAAATAGGTCACAAAACTCTTGCCAAAGGGTTTGGTTAGAGAAAGCATGAGCCCATGCATAGTACTAGCATTATTGACTCCAAAAAAAGATGGTGCATTGAGGATGTGCACTGATAGTAGAGCAGTACTGATTTCCTATTCCTCATATCGAGGACATGATGGATGAATTGGTAGGTGCCAAGTACTTTAGCAAGATTGATCTTCAAAGTGGTTATCACCATATTCATATTTGAGAAGGCGATGAATGTAAGACAACTTTCAAACAAAGGATGGTTTGTACAAATGGATAGTTATGCCATTTAGACTTTCTAATGCACCAAGCACATTCATGTGATTGATGAATGTTGTGCTATGACCTCATATTGGTAAGTTTGTGGTTATTTATTTTGATGACATCTTGATTTTTAGAAAGAACAAAGAAGAACATTTACAACATCTAAAAGTTGTCTTGGTTTTAATAAGAGTAGAGAGACTGTGAAAACTTAAAGAAGTGCAGATTCAATGTAGGCTAGCTTAACCTTTTTAGGATTTGTCATTTTTGGAGATGGTATCCAAATGGACCCAAAGAAGGTCAGAGTGATTCTCAAATGGCCTACTCCTAAAAACATAACAGAGGTAAGGAGTTTCCATGGGTTAGCCACTTTCTATTGAAAGTTTAATAGGAATTTTAGTAGTATTGTAGCACCTATAACAGATTGCACAAAGGGAAGGGATTTTGCTTGGACAATAGATGTAGAAGAAAGTTTCAAGTTTTTGAAGGAGAAGGTAACTACAACTCCTATAATTGCACTTCCAAATTTTGACAACGTTTTGAAGTAGAGTGTGATGCCTCCCATATTGGAATAGGTGTTGTTCTTAGTCAAGAAAGTAAACGTGTAGCTATTTTTAGTGAAAAACTCAATTAGACAATGAAAAATTACTCCACCTATGGTCTAGAATTTTATGCCATTGTTGAAGCATTATGCCATTGGAGACACTACTTAATGCCACAAGAATTTGTGCTATTTTCTGATCACCTTGCTCTAAAATACATCAACATCCAAAAGAAGTTGAATAAACAACATGCAAAGTGGGTCTCTTTCTTGTAGGAATACACCTTTTTTTTGAAGCATAATCAGGGGAAAAAATTAGGTTGTTGATGCCTTGAGTAGGTGTACTTCTCTATTAACCAAAATGGCAACCAAAGTCATTGGATTTGATAAAAATAAAATAGTATATTCTACTGATGATGATTTTTGGGAAATTGTGGAATAGTTGAATGGTTCAAGCATTGGTAAGATGTCTCATGTCAAAGGTGATTATTTTCTACAGGATGGTTACCTCTTCAAGGGAAAACAATTATGTATACCAGTTGGCTCTATGTGAGAAAATATTATTCAAAAATTTCATAGCGGATGGATGGCTAGAGACCTTCAACAACTCCAACAAGATGTTCGACACAAGTTACAACTCAACAATGATAGCTATAGGATTCTTGCAGATGCTACTAGAAGACACCAAACATTTAGTGTAGGTGACTTGGTCATGGTTTACTTACGTTGCGATTGGTTTCCTATTGGCACATATCACAAAATGAAATAGAAAAAGATTGGGCCTTGCAAAATCCTTAAGAAAATTAATGATAATGCCTATGAAGTCAGCTTACTTGACAATCTAGACATCTCTCCTATGTTTAATGTTGTTGATTTGCATAAATTTCATGGAAATGTTCTAGAGATAGTTGATGGATAGGAAGTTGAGTGGCAACATAACCTTCCAACTAAGAAATGAGATACCATTGCCCAAATTCTTGACAAACAATCTACTTCCACAAGGCATCATCAATACCTATTTAGTATAGTGAGATGGCTTACCAAACATTGAAAACACATGGCTATCTAAGTGGGTAGTGCTATAGTTATATCCTTTCAAGTTGCACCACCTCACCAATAGTCACTTGCAGGAGCAACATTTCTTTCAAGAAGGGGAGGATGATGTAGGTAGTTCAGAGAGTCATAACTTTTGACTCGAATTTGGGTTTTCTTAGATTTTTTTGCATTTTTTTCAAAATATATAGTTGAGGTGCATTCCAAATTAGCCAACTCTATTGGGGCTGTTTTGATTTATTTTTCAAGAGGTAGAAATTCCATCTTGATCTCTAAATTTTAGTTTTAAAATATCTTAGGTGTTTTTTTTTGTTTTTTTGCTTTGTAATAACTTCAAGATTTCTTTCTAAATTTTAGAGATTAGATGGAAATTTTCCTTTTTGGTTTAAAGTACATATAGGAAACTTTAGTTTTTCTTTTGGAGGTTTTTTAGAAGTTACCAAAAATGGCAATTTTTTTAGTTGTCAAAATCTACCAAATTTGGAAATATCCTATTTTCTCTTTTGAGAGTCAACATTTATGTAATGGAATTAGAGATCCATGTATAAGTAGTTTCAATAATGAATAATTTAGAGTTTGAATCTATATTGGGTTTTGTCACGAGTTATTAAGTTTTCTATGAATTGAGATTGATGCGCTACATCAAAATGTCATTATTAAATGTGAAGAACCTCTAATAAATATATAAATCAAGATTGTACCAAACCTCTAGAGAAAAAAATAACTCCTTACTTTATCCATCTTGGAAGTTTTTAATATTTTTTATCCTCTTCAAATTAATCTAATCGACCAAAGGCTTTAGTTCCTATGATACTATAAAACCAACCTTTCATATGTGTACACTAATAGACACACATGTATCAGAAGTGGAGTTAGAGTGTTATATATTTTTATAGGTACACAAAGGTTTCAAGATTTTATTTTATTAAATATAATAATTTGTGTGCCTCTCTTTGATCTTGGTTTTTTCTCACATTACTTTCTCTATCTACATCTAGTTTTATGTGTTTATAAATCATTAATTTATATCTTATATTTTTTTACATACAAATATTTCATTGGGTAGTCCAATGTTAGATATTATATGTTTACAAAATCCATAAGTATATGCTTTCAATATTTTAGATTAACTTTGTGCATATTTTTTAACCAATATTTTGGATCATACTCCACAATTCATCATCATGATAGTTAGATCCATCACACTCTATTTTCTCCTCTTTGATTCATCATACTCCATTTCTCTTATTCTTCATACTTTTTTGATGATGTAGAATATGGAGGATGATTTGAGATGTTGGTTAGATAAGTGCACCAAGATGATATACAAAAAATTACCACCATAGGGGGAAAAAATACTAAGAAACAAATATATATTCTTTAGTTTCAAATAACTCGATTGAGTTATAGCTTGGTAATTTCCAAGCCTAAATTTCAAAACCTATTTGAGTTCTATAAAACATAAATTTTCGTATGTTTTGGACAAAAAGGGAATTCTAAAATAGTAGACACAAATTGAGATTAATATTAGTGTTAGAAACAATTCTTCAATTGTATGTTGCCATTGATGTTACACAAATGTTCGTATTAAGTGAGCAATGATTGACTAGTAGTATTGACTATGTAGTCAAGTAATGAAGATCATTTTAGTAATAATTGAGTAGTTGGTTAATGAAGGATATCATGCTTATAGTATTAACCGAGTCATGGGCATCAAAGAACATTCAATATTAACCAAGTGTTCAATCCTAGTGATTGAGTGACAAAAGTGTTGGACTAACCACCAAAATTCCCCTTCAGGATTCATGACATGGCTTAACTGCCTCCTATACTCAATATGTCTAGTGGTTGTATTGAGCATTGATAGGTCAATCTTTTGGTGCAACAAAAACTCTAGCTTGTAACAAGTGTTATCAAAGCTTGGTCACAAATTTGAATCTCCTCGAGTAACACTAATGGGGGGATTGTTGGACTAACTACCAACATTCCACTTTAGGATACATGACATGGCTTAACCACCTCCTATGTTCAATAAGACTAGTTGGTGTATCAGGCATTGACAGGTTGATCTTTTGATGCAACAACAACTCTAGCTTGTAACAAAAAGAATGCAATTGTATAATAATTAATTTTTTGAGGATGACTATTCAAATGTTTATTAATTAGTTGGAAGGGTATTCAAGTCAGCTTTTCCTAACTCATGATATATAAGAAAAGTTAAGTTGTAAGGAAAAGATGTGTAAGTGAAATATGAAATAAGATGGATATGTGAGTGAAGGAAAAGACATAGAAGGAAAGTGGGGAAGATAAGTTGCACAAAAAATTTGATTAGTAAGGATCCAAAGACCAAGCCATAATAGAGATCCAAATCTTCAAATGCAGTTACTTCACAAATCATTTTAAATTGATGTTACCTTCTAACCATTGTAGTAATAAAGAAATCTCTTAATAGAGTTGATTTAACAATAATTTTGTAAATCCTTTAACAAGGTGACATTTCTAGATTGACGTGTTTTAAGACCTCTAACTAGGTCACTTCTAATAGGGTGATCTAAATACTCTAACAAGGTCATACTTAACAGTATATATTGCAAAATTTAATAGGGTTGGCTCTTAACAGGGCTCACTTCAGAAGAGTGAAAAATATTATGACTAGTTGCAAGGTGGTTTTTACCAAATTTGGTTCCCATATTCAATCTTGTTGTCATCTATTTTCATGTTATTTTCTTAATTCTTTATGTTTCTACAACTAAGTTAGTAAAGGTTAAAATAGTTTAATATTCATAAGATTTCTATGTTAATCGAGTGACAACACTGAATTAGTTATAACTGAGCTAGATAGTAATGCATGATCAGTGAAAATTTTGAATTTAAATCTAGGGACATGGAATTATTTTTATAGTAACTAATTCACCCCTCCCTTCTCATTTAAAATCTTTATTTCAAATAATTAGTATTATAAAATTTGGTGCTTGTAGGAAAGGTTTCAAGGACCTAAGATAAAGATCAAGATGTCTTATAGAAGGGAGATTTCTAAGCTTAACAGAGACAACTTTTCAACTTGGAAGGAATTGATGAAGCTACATATATGAAGCATTAGTGATGTTGTTCCATTCTATTTGGAGAAAAAATATGTGTCACCACCTAAACCTATGACTGTGTAACAAATGAAAGAAGCTAAGGATCACAATATGATGATGATTGATATAGATTCCTCTCTTAACTATTTTGAATTTGATGAGGTCAAATGTTGTCCTACTACATTAATATGTGGGAAAAGTTGCAGAAAGTCTATAGAGGTGATACAAATGTGAAAAGAGCCAAGGCAGAAATCTTGAGAGGAAATTTTTGATCAAATGAAGATGAAAGAAGGTGAGAACATTGTCCAATACACTGAAAGAATCAAAGAAATTATGAGGGCAATTAGAGGTATAGGAAGACATATAATTGATGAGACAATGGTTAGCAAGGTACTAAGAACTCTTCTTCCAATTTATTCAATTAGAGTTTCAACAATTCTAGAGATGAGATGTGATCGTGCAAATAATATAACCTTAGATGCACTTGTGGGAAGATTAACTTCTTTTGAGTTGGAAATAACTTTGATAACTATGCTCCTACCTCTAGCAACTTTGAATCTATATTTGAAGCCAAACTAATTCTTGGTAGAAAAGGAGGAAGCTAAAAAATAAAATAGGTCGATAGTGAAGAAGAAGAAGAAGAATCAAATAAAGATCTTGAAATCATTGAAGCCCTACTAGAAAAAAGACTATCAAAAGGGAAAGGAAGATTTAGAGGAAATTTTTCATTGATTTGTTTCTCATGTGAAGAGGTTGGTCATATTGCTACAAAATGTCCAACCAAAGAAAATAAAGATGAGAAAAGTTATATCAAGTTCAAAGACAAGAAAGAATTCAAGAACTAAAAGGACTACAAAGACAAAGGTAAAAAATCTTGTTATATTACTAAAGATTATGATAGTGATGATAATGAAGAATAAGTAGTCTATAGTGTTGTTAAGGATGAATCTAATAGTGAGGAAAATAAAAACATTAAACTTATCTCTCATGTTAGAAAAAACATACATGGATCATAGATAGTGGTTTCTCTCATTACATGACTAGTGACAAAATGAAGTTTGAACATTTAGAACACTATGATGGTGGAAGTGTTAGATTTGGAAAAAGTGAACTATGTTATGTTAAAGGAAAAGGAATCAAGGCATTAACTAAAGTTATGAAATGTGAAAATCCCTACTGGGTTGAAGGATTAAGACATGATCTACTCAATGTGGTACAAATAAACAATATAGGGTACAAGGTAGGTAGAATTCATGAATGAAAAAGAAAAACTATTGGATGGAAAAGGAAACCTGGTTGGGAATGGAAATCAGACAAAAAGTAAATTTTTTTTACCTAGATCTCACTAAAAATACATGTTTATTAGCTCAATAGAAGAGATTTGGCTATGGCATAAAAGGATGTGTCATGTTAACTTTGATAACCTAGTTATCATAAGAAAGAACAAAAGAGTATGAGGCATACTGTATCTGAAGAAACCTGAGATGGACATGTGCTAACAATGTCAAATTTGAAATATGAGTAAAAGGAGTTTTAGAAGTAAGTCCTACAATTTTGAAGAAGTTTTGAAACTAGTTAATATATATCTTTGTGGGCCAATAGGTATAGAATTATACTATGGAGACATATACTTCATTCTATTTTTTGATGATTATTCTAGGATGATGACTATAATACTTTTGAAAGAGAAATATGGTGCTTTTCAAAAGTTCAAATGATATTTAGATAGAGTTGAGAAAGAAATATGGAAGAATCTAAAATGCCCAAGATCACATAGAGGAGCAGAATTTATCTCAAATGAATTCAATGAGTTGTGCAATGAAAGAGGAATAAAAGGATAGGTATCAACATGTAGAAGTCTAGAGAAAAATTTTATAGTAGAAAGAAGGAACAAATCCATCATGGAGTGTGCAAGAAAACCACTGACTTAGAAGAATATTATGCCAAAATATAGAAGTAATCAACACAATAATTCATACACTGAACCAAGTTTAACTAAAGAAAAGTCCAAAAAAAAAACCTTATGATTTATGGTATGGGTACAAACCTAATATTTTTTTATGTCAAAGTATTTGGAAGAAAATTTTATATCTTGAAAGATGTAAGGAAAGGAAAACTTGATGCAAAAATTGATGAAGGTATATTCCTAGGGTACTCCAATAAAAGTAAAATATACAAATGTTTGAATCTTGCAACTCAAAAAGTCATAGAAAGTGCACATGTGAAGATTCACGAGTTTGCAAAGAGGAGTGAAGAATAGAGAAGAAAGGAGCTTGAAGACTACAAAAAGTTTGTTTACTATGAGGAGGAACCTGAGACTTTACCACAAATAGTTGAAACCAATCAATAGAAAATTGAACTGGCAATTTAACCTAAGTCATTGATAGTTCAACCTAAGTTATAGCCATAGGTAGTGCAACCTGAGTCACAACAAGTGGAACCTGAGAGACAACCAGATCAGCTAGAAGAGCCCGAGGAAAAGGAAGAAGATCATGAAGAACCAAGTTCAAAATTAAGAAAGAAAAGTCTAAGACTTGAAAAGTTTGTCAGAAGACATCATGCACCTAAAGAAAATTTGGAGGAGAGATAAAAGGATTACATCCTTAGCTAGTGTATATCATCTTACATGAAAAAACAATAATGTAGATGAACCTGAAGAGGCGTGCATAAAAGTATTTGTCTCAAGGGAAGATCCCAAAATCCCATCTATTCTATGTATTTGGAAAGGTGCTAATTTCCAGGAACATGAATCTTATGATATGTTAGGAATATTTTATGAGAGTCATCCATGTCTAAAATGTATATTGATGCCAGAAAGTTGGATTGGGTGGTCTTTGCGCAAAGACTATATTGCACCTGATTTTTATGAAATACAAGATTCTCATTGATTGCAAAAAAAAAAGAAAAAAGAATGAAACATACTTTTTTAAAAAGAGTTTATCCATGTAAACATAGATCTATATGAATTGATCTATCTATATCCCATCTAAATGGATTAAAACATTAAAAAAAATCACAATATTCTATATATATATATATATATATATATATATATATATATATATATATATATATATATATATATATATATATATATATATATATATATATATTCTAAAACAATAAAATTTATCAATGTCAATTCGATTCTATTAATAAATGTATAGAAAAATAGAGGTTTGATATCAATTTTTCTAATCTTGTGCTTTATACGTACCTCTACACTACATTTTCCTAAGTTAACATGAGTTGATATATGTTCTAGAGTTATAAATATAATAATAAACCCATTTATTTTTTAAAATAGGATTCATTTCATAAGAAAAAGATAACATCGATTGATATGTAATAAATCATATTGACATAGATCAAACAATGATATTGACATAGTCATTTATTATATTATTTTGAAAGATAATGTATGATAGAAAACTAGACTTGTTGGAGGCAAGGGTTAACAAACAAACATTAGTTAATATGCATGCATTAAAGATTGAACAATGAAATAACAACCAACTAACATTTGCTTGAGTTTTGCAACTCAAAGCAACCAACAACTTAAGTCCTCAAGCAACCTCAAACAACTCAACAAAGGCACCCATGAGAGGCCTTGTTGGTGTGTTGGATTGGAGGGATGTTTGGTGTGCTCTCCTCAAACACAACTATGTTTGAATCCCTTGATGTGAAGGTGCAAGTGTGATGGATGAAACTATGAAACTAAGCTATATGAGATGAAGAACACCTCAAAAAATGGCTATGGAGGAAGCGATGTTTGAAAGCATTCAAGGATGTGGAGATGGAATGCAATCAAGAAACTAAGCTAATGTGCAAGCTAAACTAGTATGCAAATGAGATAAAGATCAAAATGCATGAAAGAGCTAAATTGAATAATGCAAATGCAATCTAAATTAGTCACTAAGGGTTAGTATGCAACATGAAATCACTATGAAAACTCTAAAACTCAAACTAGCATGATAACTGTGATGTCCCCACTCCAACATATAATTTAAATAATAAATAAGAATTAAAGTAATATTAATAATAATATTAAAGTAATAATATTTTTATAAGTAATATTATCGCATTATAATAACAATATGGGAGTATGAAATTAATTAAATGATAATCTAATATAATTATAAATAAATAATAATATTATAATAAAGAACGATATTATAATAATTAAGATATGAAAACACTATTAATACAAAGTATTATAATATATATAGTTAATATATTATTAAAATAATATATATTATAATACAACAATTAAAATAGTATATCTAATGATATTAATTAATTTAACTAAGTTTATTAATGTAAATATATAATTAATTATATTATCATTAATATGATTAATGTTAATGGAAGGACATGACTATTTGAAATGTACATACATATATATTTATATAATATCAAATATTAAGATGGGTATCATACCAAATTATTATCAAATTTTATTAGATAGGAGGATTGTGAAGTTCATACAGAGGAAAAAGGGAAAATATATGCGCAGTTGGAATCAAAACCCTAATGTCCTAATTGGGGACATTACAAGTGGTATCAGAGTCTGTTCTTGCCAGCCCGTGGAATAATATGCACAAAAAGATGTTGCATATCCTTAATATCCTTAATATGTGAATACATGCTTGTTATCTGTAACACGTTTCTTTTTCCTAAAAGAAGATAAAAATATCTAATTTATTTATAATAAAATACATAGAGATCTATATATGCTGTTGAAGATGATAAAAAATATAAATTAGTAATAAATGTTCATTATTAGACGTAAGTGGAAGATAAAAAAAATTATGCGACCATTTCATGCCATCAAATTCATTCTTTTCATAGACCATGCATTTGAAGAGATATGTATTGAGCCATCCAAGATTAATGTAATCTTTCAAGATACAATCAAAACATATAATACAATTTCATATATGTTTGTTTAAGGTAGTGATCTCTCAAAATGCAGAAATAATATGTCGATGTTGTTATAGTGCTAAAATATAGCCACAAGAGACACAAACTATATAGCATCAGTTATCGATTATACTTAATAATTTAGAGGCAGCTTTATATATTAATCTTTAATATATAGAAAGACTCATGATGTAATACATTTAGTTACACAATCCAAATAAACATCTAGCAAGCCATGTTATGGACTTTCATTTTAGATGTTGGAGGGGTTCCTGAACTAGCGTAGATGCATGTGATGGCAAGATTGTGCGAAGCATTCCATAAAAAATATTTAAATATTGACAAGTTAGCATTGTAAAGAAGACCAGTCAGATTTGACTTAGTAAAAAAGGCAGACAACAGTTAATATCTCACCAATTAATTTATACTAAGTTGCAACTTGTTTATGCCTAGTAATCATCATCCACTCAAGGAAGTGAGCTTTGTGAGGAGTCTAATAATCAAAAAGATATCTATATGGAAGAAGTCCAAGGTGAGGACCCACTATTCATATCAAATGGATGGATAGAGGATTAAACTATAAGAAGAGCTTAAGTGGATACTCATAAATTGTCACTTCAACCATAAAGGTGATGAGCACACAAATGGAAAGAGGTCAATAGAATAAAGATCACCTGTAGATAAGGGGAAGAATTAATAATTAAGTTGAAGGTTGAACCACCAACTAAATAAAAGGGGATTAGAATGTATATCTAGCATTCATTGAAGGATAAATCTTGTACGCATGCTCAATATCCATGTTGAAACAAGGAAATATGCCATATCAGATGACGATGCATCTCTCCAATACTGTGGTGATGCAATTTTATTCAAAGTCAATGAATATAATGAGTCGAATGTAATGACTTTAGCAATTAAAGAAGTAAATCACTTTAATAGAAGAAATCCTGATAAAGATGTTGATGGGAAAGGAGAACCATATAATAAGAAAAATATAGAAAAGAAGGGTTTATAAATATATATAATCCTATAGTCAAGGTCAACACACATACATATTGGATGGGAAGGAAGAAGATTATAAAAAATAAATAAATAAATAAAGAACCTTTCATTAAAATAAGAGAGTGAACTTTATCAGATGAGAAGAACTAAAGAGGGAGCCAAGTGAATGGAGAAGATTTAAGAAGACCATGAAGACACATATGGGTAATGAGGTAACTTATTTATTTTCTTTGTATATTTTCATTAAATATTTTTATTAGTATTTTTGATGATTATTGAACATTCAAGTATTTATTATTCATTCCTATAATTGAATAGTTATAAGGTAATGAGATTAATCGACCAAGTTAATAGGTCATAATCAAACAATTAGGGAATTTTCTAATGAAAATAAACAAGATTTTTGAAAGGGACAACAATGGGATGACATGGAAATATATTAAAGGATGTGAGAAAACAAATAAGAAAGATATAATGTTGGTGCCTCCTAAGTAGACCACCTTGATGGATGTCACAGGCTGCCATCAAGGCCAAGAGGGCCAAAGTTCCACTCTTGGGCTTAGGTAGGATATTTAAGAAGAATAAGATTACCTCCTAAGTAGACCACCTTGATGGATGTCACTGGCTGCAATCAAGGCCAAGAGGGCCAAAGTTCCGCTCTTGGGTTTAGGTAGGAAGAATAAGATTACCATCTAAGTACACCACCTTGATGGATGTCAATGGCTACCATCAAGGCCAGGAAGGCCAAAGTTTCGCTCTTGGACTTAGATTGATTAAGAATTGACATCATGTCAACTCTATTCAATTAAGAATTTTCCAAGTAGACCACCTTGATGGATGTCAATGGCTGCCATTAAGGCCAAGAGGGCCAAAGTTCTACTCCTGGGCTTAGATTGATTAAGACTTGACATCATGTCAACTCTATTCAGTTAAGAATTTGCCAAGTAGACCACCTTGATGGATGTCAATGGCTGCCATCAAGGCCAAGAGAGAAAAAGTTCCACTCTTGGGCTTGGTAGGATATTGGTTTAAGACTAATTTATCATGACTAATATTTTATTTGAAGCTATTATATGCATGTACATGCTAATAATTTTTTGTGTTGCAGGATCTATGATCAAAAGGCATACTGGGAAGTATATTTTATAAATTATTTCCTTTGCTCTACTTCATTGTGAAAAATAATATATGATGTGTTTGCATCGTGTTTGCTCCATGTCTTCAACTATCTGCATTTTGTCTACTTCGTGTTTTCATCTATCTACATCGTGTATGCTTTGTGTTTTTATTCATGTATATTTCATAAATTTTTCTTGTCTTTTGAATGCAAATATGTTTTGTTTGTGTATGAAAATTTTTTCTTGAGGGCAAGCAAATTCAAGAGTGGAGGACTGTGATGTCCCCACTCCAACATATAATTTAAATAATAAATAAGAATTAAAGTAATATTAATAATAATATCAAAGTAATAATATTTTATAAGTAATATTATCGCATTATAACAACAATATGGAAGTATGAAATTAATTAAATGATAATCTAATATAATTATAAATAAATAATAATATTATAATAAAGAATGATATTATAATAATTAAGATATGAAAACACTATTAATATAAAGTATTATAATATATATAGTTAATATATTATTAAAATAATATATATTATAATACAACAATTACAATAGTACATCTAATGATATTAATTAATTTAACTAGGTTTATTAATGTAAATATATAATTAATTATATTATCATTGATATGATTAATGTTAATGGAAGGACATGACTATTTGAAATGTACATACATATATATATTTATATAATATCAAATATTGAGATGGGTATCATACCAAATTATTATCAAATTTTATTAGATAGGAGGATTGTGAAGTTCATATAGAGGAAAAAGGGAAAATATATGCACAATTGGAATCAAAACCCTAATGTCCTAATTGGGGACATTACAATAACACTATGAAAGCTCAAAACTCATACTAACATGATAAAAATGCATGTGGAGGAGATGAAAATGCTTGAGACAAGGGCCCTATTTAGAGGTTTGAGAGAGACCTTGGGTGAGGTGGCACCTATGTGGCATCCACATAGTGCCACAAGGAGACACATAAGCAAGCCATGCAAGTAGTCAACATTCAAAGTTTTCTCACACATGTGTGAGAAAACTTGGAGAGAAGAGTGGGGGAGAAAGCTTGCAAGAGGGAGTGGTCTCACACATGTGTGAGTACACACTTAGGCTTAAGAAGGATTTAGCAAGGTGATTAAGGTAATTAAGTGGGATTAAAATGGTGAATAGGCTTAGAAGGATGAAAGTGATGGTTGTAGGCTAGACTTTAGGCTAAGTTTAAGATTAAATTAAACAAGATTTAATTTAATCATAGGTTTAGAGGAATTAATGAGATGGAGGGATTTAAATAAATATAATTTATTTAAAAGGGGGATTAATGGAGATCATGTATTAAATTTAAATACCTTAGGAAAATGAACCTAGTTAAATAAATAAATTTAATTAAATAGGTAGAAGAACATGACAAATATAATTAATTAATAAATAATTAATTATAATATCAAGGGAAATATTAAATAAATTAATATAGTCTTTTGGGACGATTTTAAGCATCTACAAATAATATAGTGTAATTATTACTTATTAAATTGAATTATAATAAGAAACAGGTAGTCAGTGCAAGTTATTCAACTACTGTACAATTTGTCAAAAAAAAGTTTCTTTTTATTTCTATAAAAGAGAAATAGAATTGAATTGGTTACCATATTTGTTATAATAAAATAACTTTACCATAGCATCCATGGCTGAATGGTAAAAGCACCCAACTCATAATTGGGAAGTCGTGGGTTCAATTCCTGTTGGATGTATAATAAATAGTCATTGCACTCTATTTTTTAGATGAAAGAATCACAAGGTTATCTCAGTTCAATTCAGTATGGAGATTAGATTATCTCCATCCCTATTTTGTAATTCTTAACTTCTATTTAAAAGAGAAGTTAAGAATTACAAATATTTTATTTACACATGTTTGAACAACTTTTTCTTAGATAGAAAATCTATATTTTGTTTTGGTACAAAATGAAAAATTATATATTATAACCAAAATGAGCTTCTAATTAAATGATCAAGTTGATTTTGTAATTAGAAGTTCATCTAATAATTTAAGCCTAGCCTATTCCCTATGATTTTAAGAATATAAATATAAGGGCAATTCTTCCTTTTTTTACATCTAGTGAAAATTATATTACAAAAAATATCAATCTCTAAAATAATGTATCCTGGGCAATGACAACAATTGGATTCATTATTATTCCCAATAAAGTAGATGCTATTACAGATATAATCATACTAAATTCAATATAATTTTTTGAGATTGAAGAAGATAATCTATAATTTTGCATGTAGGGAGTTATTTCTTTGTTTCTTTTAGTCATCAATAACTTAATTATTTTAAGATAATAATATATGGAAATAGCAATCATAAAGAGTCCTGTTGAAACCAATAAATAGGAGCCTGTTTTCCATCCACACTAGAATAGATAAAGTTTTCCAAAAAAACCTGCTAATAGAGGATTTGAACCTAGATCTATAAAAGATGGATAAAAGTACAAAGTTGTGTAACCTTTTATGCTAACTTATCAAAATGACTGAATTTGAGTATTTCTATCCAAAAATCATTTTTTCTCAAACATATGATCTAGATAAATTAATTCTAGCTAAGTTATATATGGTCTCACACTTTTCCAATTGGAAATGTCTATTAGATGCATGTTTTATACTAGTTTGTATCCAATTACTAAAGAAATAAAATTATTTCAAAAAATTGGTGTTTTAATAACTCGTACTATTTTTTATGATATTTTTTTAGTAAAATATAAACACCATTTTGTAGATCTCAAAGTCAAGAATATTTTCATATAGAATTTAATAGAGTGTTTTAAATAGATATAGTATATTGTAAAAAAAATAATTCTACAAGCACATATTTTAACACTCAAAAAGATGTTGATTTTGAGAAACAAAAAAATATTAAATCATATCAAAATAATTTAAAATTATATGAAATTCTAGAGGAGAGAGTCCTCTTTCAGAATGTATAATTTTTCTTCTTTTTAGAATATATTTTTTTTGAAAAATGTGGTGGGAGATGAAAACTATCGATTTTAGGTGAGTTGAAATTTGAATCACTATAAAAGAGAAAAATATAGGACTAAAATCATTTTTTATTTTTGATTTTTCTAGCTATATGTGTTATCTATGACATAGTCTAAGTTCAAATGAAAATAAGTTTATTTCTGTATAGTTTTGTGGTGGGAACTAAACCCCTAATTTTGATCATTTTTCAACAACTAAAAAATTGTCTATAAAAATAAGGAAAATATATTGAATTTCTTATTCCAAATAATTATTAAAAATTAAAATCTTAAACTTCAACCATTTGTACACATTTCATTTGTTTACTTCATTTTCAAATATAAATAATACTACTAGTTTTATGTCATTGAAGATGACTAGCTATACTTTTGTTAGCCTTTTCCTTTACAAAAGGGTGACATAGGTTTGTGCTTTTACCCAGATGCTTTAGAAAATGAAAGTTGGCTAGAGGCAATGAATGAAAAAATTGAACAAGTAGAAAAGAATAAAATGTGGTCTCTTGTACCTAGACCAAATGTGATTGGTAAAAAGTGGATATTCAAAAATAAGTTGAATGAGAAAGGAGAAGTAACAAGGAACGAGGCAATGCTAGTATGAAAAGGTTATGCTCAAGAAGAATATATTGACTATGAGGAAACATTTTTCCTAGTTATAAGACTTGAAGGAGTCAGAACAATACTAGCATTGTTGCATAAAAGGGATTCAAATTATATCAAATGGATGTTAAATCAATTTTCTTGAATAGAATCTTAGAAGAAGTCTACATTGAACAACCTAAGGGTTTCATTAATCCAAGAAAAAGAGACATGGTATGTAAACTTCACAAAGCTTTATATGGATTAAAGAAAGCTCCTAGAGAATGGTATGAAGGGCTACATAGATATCTGGTATGAAAAGACAAATGATAATAGTAATTTGTATATAAAGGAAGGGCCACATGACAAGATACTACTAGCAGAAATATTTTTGGATGATATCATATTTGGAGGACATGAGATGTTATGCAAGTCATTTGCTAGAGAAATGAGGAAATAATCTGAAATTTCTATGTTTAGAGAGATTAAATCATTTTTGGGTCCACAAGTTCATCAAATGAAGGATGGCATATTCATCACCCAATGAAAGTACATTAGGGAAACATTGAAAGCACTTGGAAGGGAAGATTCTAAACCAATTGAAACACCTATATCTACTAGACATAAAATCTCAAAGAATGATGATTCAAAGGAGGTAAATCAAACTACATACATATCAATGATTGGGAAACTTTAGTCTGTGGTACACACCAGACTTGATATTGCATTGGCACTTGGTATAGTTGCAAGGTTTTATGAAAATCCCAAATAAAATCATATGATGATGGTAAAAATAATTTTGAGGTACCTAAAAGGGACTAAAGAATATGGTTTATGGTATAAGAAAGGACAAAATTTTGAGTTAAGAACATATACTAATGTGGATTGGGCAGGAGGAATTGATGATAGAAAAGGTACTAGTGGAGGAGAATTATTTCTTAGAAAGTGACTAGTGTCTTGGACAAACAAGAAACATAATTATATTTCTCATTCAATAATAGAGGTAGAGTATGTTGTTGTAGCAGTCAATTGTTCTAACATAATATGGTTGAAGAAACTAGTGTTAGGTATGAAGGAGGAAATTAAGGAACTGCTTATCTATTGTGATAACACAAATGCAATTAATATATCCAAAAATCCTGTGATGCACACAAAGACAAAACACAGTGCAATAACTATCATTTCTTAAGGGAATTAGTTCAAGACAAAGAGTTGAGGTTGGAATATGTAAACACCAAGGAGTAGATAACAAATATATTTACCAAGGCTTCACCTAAGGATGCATTTATGCATCTAAGAGGTAAACTAGGAGTTATTCCCCTATCTGATGCTCACTAAGGGTATGTGCAGGATCATGGTGTGCCAAAAAGTGGCAATGTGAAAAAAAAAGAGTTTGAAGACGCCTAAAAGTGCTTCAAAATCCGCTCTGACTTTTTTTTACCTATCCAGGAACCAGACCTAGAAGGTTAAGCTGAGCCTTATCGGATATTCGATATCATATCGGATATTCGATTTTAAATCCAATATCCGACTAATAATTAAAATCATACAATAGTATGATATATTATTTAATATTATTATTATTGATATAAAATAATAATAATAATATTAAATAATATATCATATTATTATATTATAATAATAATAATATTATTATTATAATAATTATTATACTATAATATAATAATATTATTATAATTATTATTATACTATAATATAATAATAATAATATTATAATAATTATTATACTATAATATAATAATAATAATATTATTATATTATAATCATATAATATTATACTATAATAATAATATTATAATAATATAATATAATATTTCATATATTATAATATATAGTAATGTAATATAATATATATATATATATATAAAATATAATATAATAATAAAAAGTAATATCTTATAATATAATATATAATAAAAAAGTATAATATATTATAAATTATAATAATGTAGTATAATAATAATATTTTATATTATAATATATAGTAAATTAATATAATAAATATAAAATATAATATAAAAATATATAAAATGTAATATATATGTTATATTATATATATTGTCATATCAAATATCCGATGTTATATCGGATATCCGATATAATATCGGATATTCGATACCTGTGCATGGATTAAACACAAAATCACAGACCTGCGGCCCTTATTTTTACGCGAATTTGGGCTAGTCGGATCGGATATCAGATACCAAATCGGATATCAAATAGCAAATCGGATATCAGATATTAGGTATATTCCCCCCCCCCCCCCCCCCTCGACTTGTTTTTAGCCTAAATTTAATAGATTTTAACATGATTTTTTTTGTTTTAGTTGAATCTAGGGTTTTTTTGACAAAAATGGTTAAAATTTAGATTTTTTTTAATATATATTACGTTTTGCAATTCAATAGGAATGGCTGATCAAAATGATGACACTGAGGCAGGGAATAATATTCCTCACAACCCACCACCAAATGATCCAGTATCCCCACAAAACTGTCCACCAAATGATCCTCTACCTCCTCAAAACCCTCCTCGAATCGAGGATTTTATAAATGAAAATCTCATTGAGTTGAGAGGTTTGAATAGAACATACAATAATGTACTTGCACTGGCTCCTATGTTATCCACGTTAAACACCATAGTGGATAACATTGAAACCCTTACAAACCAACAAAATGCTGCTCTTCGTTGGCGTGATGAAATGCACCAGATGTTTGATGATGGTTTGGATTATGATGATGTCACGGCCCTCAACATAACCAAAGATGATTTGGCAAGCCTTTTTGCTAACCCAAAAATGGGTATACCAGTTGACCCAAAAAAAACCAAACTATCGATTAAATGGTGCACAAATGACGCTATACGTGCAAATTTTTGGGACCATTGGTGGATGGTATTTGATATCCCTCCACATGGAAATTTAGACATACCATTTTATTTCCTTAAAAAATTATATGCAAAATTTGTGTTGAAACTTAAAGTGAACTATTGGAGCATGAAGCCCAACATGGGCTTCGGACTAGGAGCTGCTCAGGATAGACCCTCTTCCCAGCAGAAGAAACTTGGCACTTTTGTCCCCCCCTTGATATCTCCCCACCTCCTTGAGTGCAACATCTAGATATTATGGCAGAGGCTAGCTCTCAGACCATTAGAGCCATTCATAGGCCGAGTAGCCTAATGATATCTCAGGCTAGGTCAATCCTGCCTCCTCGTGTTGATGATGTTGGTGCCAGTTCATCATAGGCTAGCTCATCACATGTTTGTGTGCCTCACATTTGCATTACATGCAAGAATATTTGCCTGGGTCTCATAGGTGATCTTCCTGAGTATCATTTTGTATTAGACAAGGATACACTAGACGCATGTGCAGAGGCTATAGACCCTGATGCGAGAGAGGAGGAAAATGCAGAGGCATGGACTCCTTCGGTGTCGATACATGTATACATTTTTTTGTTATGACATATGTGATTTAAAGTTAATTTTTATAATAGATTAATTTTAATTTTTAAGCCATACTGACTTTTACATGTATGTGATCTTCATTTATGTTTAGTTGATGACGAAGGAGGAGCTCAGATAGATAGATGATGCTACACTCTTGGCCATTTCATTTGGCCTTGAGACATCTATGGTACATTATGTTGTGTTCGCATTTCTTTTTTCTATTTGATATTGTAGCATATATGGTTGCTAATCTTTCTTTTATCTTGCAGATACCACCTGCCCTAGGGGGACAAAGTGCGAGGGGTGAGCCAGCATGCATTGACAAAGGAAAGGTAATTAGATGTTTTCTAATTGATTAAATATTGATGCATTCTTGTAAAATGTTTGTGGTAATCTCATTTAATTACATTATTTATTGTATATAGTGTTAGATTTTGGTATAAAAGGGTTTAATACTTGTATAAAAGGGCTTAGGGTTGGGCATTTTTTATTGTGTTGTGATGTGAAATTGGTTCTTGCAGCGGTATTGAGCTGTAAGGGATTACAGATTGTAATCAGGTTGTAATCACTGGATTATAATAAGATCAGACTTGCTGTTTGGTGGATGTAGCCCAGGGATTGGGTGAACCATGTTAAATCTTGGTGCCTTGTGTTCATTTCTGTGTGTTCTATTATTTTTTCTGTTATTGGTTATATTTTCATGTAGTTTTTTTATAAATTTCTGTCTGTGGTTTATCCTAACAAGTGGTATCAGAGCAAGGTTGTCTTTCAGTTATCCTCTGCAGGAAAGTCTCACGGTTAAGTGGGAGTCTCAGAGTTGAGTGGGAGCGATGGCAGATGAGGGTAAGTTGAGGGTTGACAGGTTTAATGGGCAGAACTTCCAGTTATGGAAGATGCAAATGGAAGACTATTTATATCAGAAGGATTTATGGAAGCCGTTAGAAGGCAAAGCCAAGAATCAGGGAACTATGTTAGAGGCTGAATGGGATCTCTTGGACAGAAAGGCACTCGGAAGCATTCAGTTATGCTTGGCACCATCGGTGGCATTTAATATTACAAAAGCAAAGACGACAAAATATTTGATGAAAACCCTAGTGACACTGTATGAAAAGCCCTCTGCTTCAAATAAGGTATTTCTCATGAAGCGTTTATTTAATATGAAAATGGCAGAAGGTGGATCTGTTGCAGATCATTTAAATGAGTTTAATACTATTACTAGTCAATTATCTTCTGTGGGTATCAATTTTGATGAAGAAATTAGGGCTCTCTTAATTTTGTGTTCTTTGCTTGAAAGCTGGAATGGCTTGGTAATGGCAGTGAGTAATTCTATTCTTGGATCTAGTACCCTAAAATATGATGATGTGATCGGTGTTATTTTAAGTGAGGAAACTCCTAGAAAATCCTCAGGTGGATCTACATCAGGAAGTGCTTTAAATGCACAAAGCAGGGGCAGAATGACTGAAAGAGGAAGTAACTCTGGAAATCATGGGAAATCAAGAGAAAAGTCAAAGGGGAGGAGGTCTCAATCGAGAGGACCAAATGATTGCTGGTACTATGGGAAACCGAGGCACAAAAAGAAAGATTGTTGGAATCGAAAGAAAAATGAAGGAGATAAATTAGATGGAGACAAGGAGGCAAATGTGGTAAGTAACAAATCCAAAGAGGATGCTTTGCTTCTATCTTTAGAGAGTGTTGATGATTCATGGGTTTTAGATTCTGGTGCTTCATTTCATGCTACACCTTATAGAGGTTATTTCATTGATTATGTCCAAGGGGATTTTGGGCTTGTTTATTTGGGGGTTAATGAACCCTATCAGTTTATTGGAAAGGGAAAAATTAAGATTAAGTTGCAGAATGGGAATCATTGGCTACTACATGAGGTAAGACATGTTCCAAAACTAAGTAGAAATTTAATTTCAATAGGGCAACTTGGTGATGAGGGTTGTGTAGTTACTTTTAATGATAAAAATTGGAAGGTTTCAAAAGGTTCCCTTGTAGTAGAAAAAGGTGTGAAAGTAGGAACCTTATATCTTTGTACAGGTCATATTGTTCCTTCTACTTTGATTGTTTTAGAGAAAAATGAATATTCAGGAACAATTACTGCATTTGAGCAGGGAGAACAAATAGCTGCTATAGATTCTGATACAACGTTGTGGCACAATAGACTTGGGCACATGAGTGAGAAAGGTATGAAAGTACTTCATTCAAGGAAAGTTTTACCAGGTCTAAAATGTGTGAATATGAATTTCTATGAAAGTTGTGTGTATGGAAAAAAAAAGAGAGTGAGTTTTGTAAAGATAGGGAAGGAAAAGAAAAAGGAGAAATTAGAGCTTGTGCATACAGATGTATGGGTACCCGCTCAGGTATCTTCCCTTGGTGGCTCTCATTATTATGTTACATTTATTGATGATGCAACTAGAAAAGTATGGGTTTATTTCCTTAAACAGAAATTTGATGTATTTTAAACTTTTAATAAATGGAAATGCTTCGTTGAAAATGAAACTGGTAAGAAATTAAAATGTCTCAGATCTGATAATGGTGGTGAGTATTGCAGTCATGAATTTGAAGATTATTGCTCCACTAATGGTATTCGTAGACAGAAAACTATTCCAAGGACTCCACAAGAAAATGGAGTGGCTGAACGCATGAACAGGACTATAATAGAGCGTGCAAGGAGCATGAGGTTGCATGCTGGTTTGCCCTTACACATGTGGGCAGAGGCTATTAATACTGCTATATATTTGATTAATAGAGGTCCCTCTACTCCTTTGGGCTTTGGTATTCCAGAGGAAGCATGGACTGGTAAGAAGGTGAGTTATTCTTTTCTCAAGACCTTCGGTTGTGAAGCTTTTGCTCATATAGACTTTGAAAATAGAACCAAGCTAGAAGCTAAATCAAAGAAATGTGTCTTTTTTGGATATGGCATTAATGAATTTGGTTATAGGCTTTGGGATTTTAAAAATCTTAAAATTTTTAGAAGTCGGGATGTCATATTCAATGAGAAAGTGTTGTACAAAGATCTGTTGCAGCAACATGAGAAGAAATAAGATGATTATGTAGTGCTGGATGATACTCCAAAAGTTGATGTTCCAGCCATTCCTCATGATGTGCAACAATTACAACAACAAATACCACACACACCAGTGAATGTTAGATGGTCAACAAGGCAAATTAGACCTCCAAAAAGGTTTTCTCCCTCTTTGTATTCTATTTTACTTACTGATGCTGGTGAACCTGAAAGTTATGATGAAGCTGTGCAGGTGGATACTAAGATTTAGTGGGAGTCTGCAATGAAAGATGAAATGGATTCTTTGCTGAAAAATAAGACATGGGATTTGTGCACATTGCTTGTAGGTAAAAAGGCTTTACAGAATAAATGGGTTTATAGATTGAAAGAAGAGGAAGGAGGTAAGAAAAGATTTAAAGCTAGGTTAGTTGTAAAAGGATTTGCACAGAAAAAGGGAGTTGATTTTGATGAGATATTTTCTCCTGTTCTTAAAATGACTTCTATTCGTACTATTTTAAGTCTTGTGGCTACTGAAAATTTGCATTTAGAGCAGATGGATGTTAAAACAACCTTTCTTCATGGTGATTTGGATGAAAAAATATATATGGCTCAGCCATAGGGTTTTGAGGTCAAAGGTAAGGAGAACTTAGTGTGCAAATTGAAGAAAAGTTTATATGGCTTTAAGCAAGCACCTCGGCAATGGTATCTAAAATTTGATAGTTTTATGCATGAGCATGGATATAACAGGTGTCATTCAGATTACTGTGTTTATTTTAAGAGGTTGGATTATGATAGCTACATTATTTTATGTTTATATGTTGATAATATGCTTGTAGCTAGGTCTAACATGGATCATATTAAGGGGCTAAAATGCCAATTAGCACATGCATTTGCTATGAAGGATTTGGGGGCAGCAAAAAAAATCCTTGGTATGAAGATTTGTAGAGATAGGAAGAACAGAACATTGACGCTATCTCAAGCTGATTATGTTGAGAAGGTGTTGCAACGTTTCTCTATGGAGAATGCTAAATCTGTCAGCACACCTTTACCTATTCATTTGAAATTGACTAAGGAGATGTTTCCCAAGACACAGGAAGAGGAGGATAAGATGTTGAAGGTGCCCTATGCTTTAGCTATAAGAAGTTTGATGTATGCTATGGTATGCACTAAGCCAGATATTGCACATGCAGTGGGAGTTGTTAGTAGGTATATGAGTCATCTAGGATTTGAGCATTGGAATGCTGTCAAGTGGATTCTTAGATATTTGAGAGGAACATCCAATAAGTGTTTACACTTTGGGGGCTCTACTACTGATTTACAGGGCTATGTTGACTCATATTTGGCTGGGGATATTGATACCAAGTGAAGTACTACAGGTTATGTCTTTACTGTTGGTGGGGCAGCCGTGAGCTGGGTTTCTAGGTTACAGAAGATTAATGCTCTCTCCACTATAGAGGCAGAGTATGTTGCTGCTAGAGAGGCAGCCAAGGAGATGATATGGCTTCAGTTCTTCTTGGAAGAATTGGGACATCCTCAGAAGGATAATTATTTGTTCACAGATAGTTAGAGTGCCATTCATCTTGCTAAGAATTCAGCTCTGCATTCTAAGACCAAACACATACAGTTGCAGTACCATTTCATTTGGTCAGTTTTGGAGGATGGACAGTTAAAGCTATAGAAGATACATACCAATGACAATCCAATAGATATGTTGACAAAGGTTGTAACAAGGGAGAAGCTGAACTCCTCTTCAACTTTGGTTGGTCTTCTAGACTGAACATGAATAAAAGAACAGTAGAGTCCAGGATGGTTTGATCCAGTGGGAGCCCCATGTGGTAGTGGTATTGCTACAGGTTCAGTCTCTAAGTGGGAGATTGTTGTTTAGTGTGGAGCCTGATCAGTTCCCAAGTGGAAGATTGTTAGATTGTGGTGACTGATCAGGAAAGTGGAAGATTGTTAGATTATGGCCGACATATGGCCGACATGTTATAACCCTAAAGCGGTTTAATACTTGTATAAAAGGGCTTAGGGTTGGGTATTTTTTATTGTGTTGTGATGCGAAATTGGTTCTTGCGGTGGTATTGAGCTGTAAGGGATTACAGATTGTAATCAGGTTGTAATCACTGGATTGTAATAAGATCGGACTTGCTGTTTGGTGGACATAGCCCAGGGATTGGGTGAACCACGTTAAATCTTGGTGCCTTGTGTTCATTTCTGTGTGTTCTATTATTTTTTCTGTTATTGGTTATATTTGCATATAGTTTTTTTTAAAATTTCTGTTCGTGGTTTATCCTAACATATAGGGTGTGGCTACTAGTGATGAGCCTGTACAGATTCAACATCCTAGATCATCAGGGATTTTCATTCGCACAGAGAGCCCCATTGTATGTATAAGTATCATTTATTTTTTATTTTTTTAATTGATGCAGAGGAAAGTATGATGTTCTATACAATTTTTGTGATTTTTTTCGTACCAATAATGATTCATGTCTTGCACATGTTCATTACAACTTAAATAGGCTTATATGCACCTGTCCAACTGACCAAGTTGGTTACAAAGGTTTATTTAATCAAACAAATACCAAATTACTACTTTCCCTCCAAAACTACTATGACCGTTTGAATTTGCAATTCAAATTTCAAACTATAGTTTTTATGCATTCCCTAACTTTCTAAACTATTCCATTGACTCAAAATTAGTCATATGGATTTATTAAATGCAACTAAGTAAATTTCCAAAAAATTGAAGTTTTTATTGTTTTTTCTCCAAACCACCATACACTCTGATCTCCCCCTTTCAACTAAGATCACATATGACATATATAAAGGTCTACATGACCGTTGGAACAACCATATAGGCATTCCCAACCATAAAACAAACAAATAACCACTTTTTGCTAATACTTTTTAGACTCTAAATACCCTATTCTAAGGCCTTTTGGTCCCATGGAGTCACTTGGTTTATAACCACACCAAAATGCTTGTGGGCCTTACATGTGCCTTTATTATAAAACATAGACCAACTTGTAAAATATGGACCAAACCTTTATTCCAACTTCCTAATCTACTTGAATCCTCGCTTTCATGGAGTGGCAAGGTGTTCAGCAACAGAGATACTTGTTCCCCCCTGCCACATAGGTTAGGTGCCCTGCACCACCTTTCCTCTCTCTCATTCTGAACACTAGTCCATGAAGTGAGTGATGTTCCTCTCAGTCTTGCTGTTGCTACTTTTACCTTCTTATTTGCCTCTATGTCTTCAAGATCAAAGTAGTTCTCAAGGGCCTCTATCCACCCTAGCACTTCTTCACTATCCATTTTACCCTAGTATATTGGAAAATCAATATGGTTCTTCCCACCATTACCTTGTACTGCCTTAATGATTCTCATAAATCTCCTTTCTTCAAGATCATCTATTGTCTCATGCTCTTGCCTTGCATTACCAACCTCTTCTTCTTCATGGTTCTCTCCATGATTTCTTCCTCCAACCTCTTCTCCTCTAGGTTCTTGCCTTTCCTTTTATAAGGATTCTATCCTTGCAATAAGCTTTAGCCTCTCTCTTCTCATCTGTCTTTCTTCCCTCACTCTAGATGCTTCAAGTTCTCTCCTCTCTCTTTTCTCTTTTGCCAACTCTTCGCTCAATTCTTCAAGTTCTCTAGCCATTTGATTTTTAGGAGGCATTTTAACAACAAGTTTTCTTCCTTCCCAAGGGCCAACTCACTAATTCTCTTTCTTTCCTCACTAAGAAATCTCTAGACACCACTTATGTACCTTTCAACTCTGGGACACACAAGGAGAAATTAGACACACCAAGGCTTCAACAAAGGGACCAGCACACTAAGGATTTTCAAGATTATAGGTCTTGGTCACACTCCTAAACACCCAAACTTCAAAACCCTCCTTAAAATGGCTTAAAAATGAGGGCCTTCTTGTTCAAACCCCAAAACTCAATTCTAGAACGTTTTGACTTGTCTAATGACAAGATATGATCATGACAACCTACATGAACCTATCAAATGACTCATCTACCATATGAAATCCTAAAATCCTATCTCGTTCCCAATTACAACTTTCTTCCACATATGAGTCCAACATTATAACTTTTTATGCTTCCATGAGCCATAATTGGTGCAAGGATTGCCCAATTGACTTCAAGAGATGTTCCATGACCTCTGTAATGCCTTGGATCTTCAATGTTCCCCTGATAAGCATGGGATGCTCTTGCATCACTTATCTTTATAAATAAATTCAAAACTAATTTCCATGATATTAACAACTACTATTTTGTATCTCATAGGAGAATCCTAGTGCACATGAGGTTCGACGAGATAGTTATGTAGATTTGATGACGCGACCACTCACTCCTGAGGAGGAGCCTACAATAGTAAGTTGTAGTTTGAATTCATGATTAAATATGTTATAAATTTAACACGCTATGAATTATAATGTTATAGTTTAAATTGTAGATTCATCTGAAAAAGGTATTTGAACATATACAACCCATAATCACAGAGGTACCAACATTGCCGAGGGCATACGAGAGGACTCCTGACCGGTGCAGGAGCTTGACAAGAGAGGTATTTATTATGAAATTTTGATAGTATTAATCTCCAATATGGAAAATTTCATTATGCATTTGAGTAATTCAATGTTAGATATGTAGAATCATATAAATTTAGTAGTCTAACTATGGGTTTTCCTTTTTTGTTTATGTAGGAGGCATCCGATCCACCTAGTGCAGCGAAGAGGTTGCATTTTGATCATCCACCAGCACCCTAGGATAGTATAGTTTTCGTAGGATGCATCATGAGACATTTTGAGATGACATATGCCACATTGTATACAGAAACATTGATATTATACACATTCTGATGGTAGGATCAGCCACATTTTGTATATGGATCTATGTATTTTGATATATATATATATATATATATATATATATATATATATATATATATATATATATATATATATATTTGAGTACTTTGTCTATGGATACATGATCTTTGATATATATTTGTGTAAAATTTTGTCTATGGATACATGTATTTTGATATATATTTTTGTCATTTACGTGCACAATGATATACATATTAATTTAGTATCTAGTATTGTTCAATTTATCGTGGATCATGTGTCATACTCTAAATTTTACTAGTAAAAACACAACAATTTTTTATTTTTTTTGTAGCTTATGAAGTTGCATAAGAAATTACATATTGTAAAACAAGGTTATCATTGAATAGGAGTTCAAGACTCATGTGAATAGTGTGAAGGTGTTAACATTTTAGTCAGAGGTGGTTTTCAAATAGATTGGATGACAGTCTAGTTCAAGTTAGCATCACGAGTCAAACGAGCAAGTTCAAGATACAACACTCATAAATTAGTGAGGTAATTCATATCCTAACAAGCCTCTGATACTAATATTCTATTAGGGTCTGTCGGTTGTATCATATGGACTAGGTCGTGATTCTAGCATGTAAGGGAAGGGGATCAGAATTACTTATTATCCTCATTACCAATGTACACACATTCATTAATCATTACAATATATATTAATGTGACAATTACTATATTACTATATCCTCATTATCTATCAATATTGCTTCCTCACCAAACTAGCACTCACTACATTTTTTAAACACAAAAAATAATATTTCAATACATAAATTAAACTCACTCTAACAAAAGACAATTACTAAGTATCTAGCTCATCAACTACTAACTAATCTAGCTACATTGCCATGCTTTTACATTTACTATTTTAATTACTATAATTACTATACTATTACATTTACTTTTTACATTAAATTACATCTAACTATTCACCATAAGCTCACTTTCTCACTATCGATATTATTATTATCAAAGCATGTTAAGATTCAAAGTAGTTTCATAGTACGAATTAGTAAGCACATAAAATGAGGAACTCTTAGTAAGTCTAAGGGCCAATTCAAAGTACTTAACTCAATAATAATTCATGATCTGTATTTAAACACATCCTACTACACCATCGTATTGAGTGTGTCAATATAAATTTGTTAGATGAATTGTTTATGCAAGGATTAGGTGCAAACATATAAATAAGGTTTGTATATAACATACCTTGTCATTCTGACATATATGTATCAATGTATCGATGTGCTTTATTGACTAGATAAAACTAGATTTGAGTTATTATTTTAATCCACCATCCATCCTTATCCTTGATTCTCCAATCCCATCATCCTGACAACTTACTTCATATTAAAACCCTATTATATGAACAATTCAAATATGTCCCTAGGGGTCCTAGGAACCCTAGGGACATATGTCATCATTTTATGGGTCAAAGAGGGTCATAGGGTGACCTATGACCCCCTTTGACCCATATTACCCATTCTAATATGTCCCTTGGGGTCTGAGGACCATGTTGTCACTTAGGTTTGCACCCCTATCCAAGGCCTATGCAAGAGGACAACCTAGTGCAACATGGAAACAACCTCCAAGCTGTGGGACTTGAACTGCGAGGTTGAGTCTCCGGAGAAGGCCGGCTTCCTCTTACTATCAGGGCACACCTGACTACTCTCAAAAGAAAAGGGGAAGAAGGAGATGCAAAAAAAAACTCTACCCTACCTAAACTATGGAGGCAATGCACCAAATAGAGTGTTCAGACCCATTTCTGCCCATATATGCACTACAAAACCAAGATAACATTCAAAGACATACACACTCAGACTTATGTCAATCAGTAACCACATACAGATCAGAGAACTAACTGAATAACACAAGGAAAAGAGTTTCACTTATAAATTATCTAGTAGACCAAGAATAGATATAGTATGCCAGTCACAGATCTCAATAGTACACCAATGAGAGGCAAGATGAACGCACATGCACATCGATGGCTGAAGGAGATGATACAGAATGTTATACAGTTTAGAGACACAGGGAATTTTACACTGCAAACCTGTGAGCAGTAGCAAAGAATAAAAGAGAAGGGTCCCCTTAGAAAAGATCACAAAATTGCTTTTATAGTTCAGGCATAACTGAGGAAAATGATTCTGCATTAACTGCTCAACTAATGCCATTGAACCCCAAAAATATCTGATCAAATATCACACTCGAGCATGGTTCTGAAGTACAAAATTAGATATTTGAATGATGGAATGCCTTGAGTAGACAGAAGCAGTTCCAATGAATGATCCTGACACAGTAGATGGATCGATTGAGATGGTGGAGTGTTTCCCTATGCCTTGCATGCATTTCTGGTGGGTCGGGATTGATCATGAAGATCATATCACTCGACAACATTGATCATCTTTGCTTCCTGGTTCATGAATCAACAGGGTTGAAGCAAGTCAAACAGGCTATACGAGCCAACTGGGTCATGCAGGCCAATTACCTTTCTTCGTTCTGCCACCTGGGGGAGTCTTTCGTGGTTGACCTTCCGTCCTTGAACTAACCACACCACCCTTGCAGATATTAATATTAACTGTGATGATTACATTAACCGCTAGCCACCGACTGTCCTTCCTGACTAGGCCAGTGAGACACGTGCCAACAAGGTGCTGTGTCACCAACATAAACCTCGAGCAGCTTACCCATAGCAAGGTGGCGATGACCATCGATCGGCCTAGATCCGACGATCGTGAAGACTCGTCTCTTGACTGTGCTGGCTGAACTAAAGATCTGGAGTACGTGGCTCCCTCTTATTTGCCACCGTGACACTGGACTCTACCAACTGGGCAGATGAAGTACCTGACATAACCCAACCGCTTGCTTGAAACCTCGCCATTTATCTTCTCGGGCCCGCCAAACCTTGCCGTTGAACACACTGACTCACCGTCATCGGCACACCTTTTCAACAGGCACTATGTCACCACAAAACATTTTTGACCCGTGATAAAACTTTTTCTGACCTGCGCCATCCTCTGCCTTGCAAGTTGGACCCACCGGACACGCGTCGACCAGACGCTATGTCGCCATCGTAACTCTTGCAAAACTTCATCATAGCGAGATGGCGACGACCATTGATCGGCTTTGATATGAAGGCAGAGAACTTGCAAGGTGCAAAAAATATCATAAGGTTCGAAACTTAGGTAATTTTGATATCTTCGTGGGTATTAAAATATTAGTAATCGGGGAGGTGACCGTTGGGCGGGGTAACATTCAAATTTTGAAATTTGGTGGGGCAAACAAAATGTGGTAACATTCTGGCGACTTACAAGGGGCATGAGCCTACTCGATGCATAAGACCAGTGCCTGTAAGCAATCCATTGGGCTATGGAGTCAAAAATGGGTCTGAAAGGTACAAGTCAGAACTGAAAAACCTTAACTCGTCTGCAAGGAAATCAAAACATTAAAAACCTTAGATTTGCCTCTGTAACTAAAACAAAACAAAACTTCCTCTACAACCCGAGACGCCTCAAAATCTGCTACCTCACAGGGAGACGGCTATGCCCGTGCAGTTCATGAAAAGCAGGAAATAATAGAAAGAACTAAACTACTAATGTACATGGTTTTTTACGATTTCATCAGAAGCAAGACTTAAGATGGATCCCATTAATTGGAATGGGCAGTATTTCGCCATTTGGCTTGCTCAGCTGGAATGCGTTGGCCTACTTGCAATTGGAGATTAGGTAAGGGCCACTCCACAATGCATCAAACTTAGAATGTCTTCCTAGTTTTGCCCTATCAGCATCCTATTTCAGAACTAGATCCCCCTCTTTGAAAGTCCTATCCTTTACCTTCTTATCAAAACTCCTTTTCATCTGCTACTGATGCATCTCCAGGGCTTGGATGGCCTTGTTTCTCTTTTCTTCTAGTTCAATCAGCTCTGCCATTCTTACTGACATGGCATTATCTTCAATCAATTCCAGCTGATGAGCTAACTCCAAGGAAGGGAATTCCAGTGAAATTGGGAGTCTGGCCTCCCTACCATATACCAACACAAAAGGTGAATTCCCAATAGATCTCTTGGGTGTTATCCTATCAGCCCATAGAGAAGTTCTTAATTTCTTATGCCAGACCCTCTGATTGTCTTCTATTGTCCTCTTCATGATTCTGATCAGATTCTTTTTGGAAGACTCAGCCAAACCATTGCCCTGGGGATAATTATTTGATGATGTGCTCAGGTAGATATTTTGATTCATTGCCCATGCACAAATTTGGGTTCCAACAAAAGATTTAGCATTATCTGAGATGATAGTAGGAGCACAAAACCTAGACACAATCCCATCAAGGAATTCAACAACTGATGGTTCTGTGGCATCCTTTAAGGCAACTACTTCTGTCCACCTAGTGAAATAATCAGTAGCAGCCAAAATCCATTTATGACCTACACTAGATGGAGGATTAATAGGGCCTATAAAATCCAACCCCCACTGGGTAAAGGGCTGATCCACCTGAATAGGATGAAGGGGGAGAGTTGCAAGCCTTTGTTTGCCTGAAAAGAAAGCACATTTCTCACATTTTCTCACATACCTATAACAATCATGGAACAAAGATGGCCAATAATAACCAGCCCCCATGATTTTCATGGAAGTTGTTCTTGCAGAGAAATGGCTGCCATCAGGGCCATCATGAAGTTCTTTAATCATCCTTTCAGCCTGATCCTCTTCAATGCATCTTAACAGGGTCCATTAAAATCCCTCCTGAATAGGATACCATCAACTAAAACATAGGGAATGGAGTGCAGTCTATATTGTCTTCTTTTAGCTCTGTCCAATCCTTGAGGGTATCCATCCCCTGATAAGAAGCTCTTCATATTATTTATCTAGCTCTTTGGGCTGTTAACATTTCCTTCCTCCTGCTATTCTGTTAATACCATAGTAGCCTCTTCATCAGAATCCTGACCTGATAACATTTCTTTGCACAATCCTCTCCCTCTTACCAGCTTGGTAATCTGAATATCAACATCATATTCCATTACCCTAGTGATCCATCCAGCTCTCTTTTCATTGATATCCTTGCTTAACAGAAAATCTTTTACACTGGCATGGGGCACCAACAAATGGATCCTATTGTGGGATAAGAGGTGCTTGAATTTCTTCAAGGCTCTGATGACTGCAAGGGCTTGCTTCTCAACAAAGCTATACTTATCTTCATATTCTTTGAGCCCTTCACTAAAGAAAGCTATGGGCTGATCCTCATCCTTGCCATTTGTCTAAGTCAAGACAATAGAGATACCTGACTCACCACCTAAAGTGTAGAGGATGAAATCTTTCTCAAAATTTGGGTTCATGAGAGTAGGGGCTGAGGCTATGGCTGTCTTGATCTCTTGAAAACTCTCCTTCCCCTCCTTGGTCCACGAGAAAACCATGTCTTTCTTAAGCATTGATGTAAGAGGTTTCACCATGGTAGCAAGATTAGGGATAAACCTTCTCACAAAGTTTATTCTACCAAGGAAACTTTGCAGCCCCTTCTTGTGTTTAGGAAGAGGAAGGGCAAGTATTTCCTTTGTTCTTTCTAGATCAATGGTTAGACCATCCTCAGATACAATGTATCCCAATAATTTTCCTTGGCTTGTAGCAAAGACACACTTGGCTGGGTTGAGGGAAATCCCAAACTCTCTACATATTAGAAATACCTGCCTTAGATGATCAAAATGATTTTCTACATCTTTTGAATATACAGTTATATCATCAAGGTATACTAAGACAAACTTATCAATTAATTTTTTGAAGGCCATCTCCATTGCCTTTTGAAATGTGGCACCTGCATTTGTTAGTCCAAATGGCATCTTGTAGTAAGCATAGGTGCCCCATTTAGTAGTAAATGTTGTTTTATGTCTATCAGATTCCTTAACCAGCACTTGGTTGTAACCAGAGAATCTTGTTTGATCAAGAAAAGAGAATCTCCTTGACCCACTAACCTTGGATAGAATTTGCTCCATGGAAGGGAGAGGATGGTGATCTTTAAGAGAAGCCTGATTAAGATCCCTAAAGTCCACACACAATCTGATTTCCCCATTCTTCTTCCTTACAGGGACAAGGTTAACTACCCATGATGAGTGTTTGATAGGAAATATTATATTGGCCTCTATCAACTTGGATAATTCTTTTCTCATCAGGGGCTCAATCTTACGATTCACTGGTCTTTGTTTTTGCCTTACTAGTTTGGCCTTATCAACTAAATCTATGGTATGCTGAAACAAACTAGGGTCAAACCCTTTTAAGTCATCATATGTCCAAGCAAATACATCATTAAATTCTTGACATAAATGAATGAAGTTTTCTTGCTCAGTTTGAGAACATACCTTCCCCATATTTAGAGATTTTCCATCAACAATTGTAACTGGGGCATAATCATCCTTTTCTACAGCTAGATCCATTCCTTTGCCTCTTGTTTGATCATTAGGATTAAAAACACTCTCCAAAGTAATGAGACCCTTGGGCAACTTGTTAGAACTAAGGTGAATGATCTAATCACCATACTGATCTTGTAGCCTTGACTAGTTTCTATCTGAGAATTCTGCCTCATTCTGCAAGAAACTCACAATTTGTTCATCAGAGTCAAACACTTGCCAATGAGTGTTGTTGATAGGGATGGCAGGCCTCACTACCACCCTAATTTGTTGCTTTTTCTTCTCCTCAAGGTTCCCTGGTACATCATAAGCTATACCCACCGCTGCAAGTCTATCAACATGTTTATTTTCTTTCCTAGGAATGCTCTGAATATTAAATGCATTGAAACCCTCAAGCAAATCCCAGACTCTGTGTTTGTAAGACTTGAGCAGGCCATTTTTGGTGATATTCTGGCCTCTCACCTAATTGACTACCAACTCACTATCTCCATATACTTTCAAGGCTTGAATCCCTCTCTTTTGGGCAAGTAAGAGACCTTGAATCAAAGATTCATACTCGGCCACATTATTGGTGAACCTATATTGGAGCCTAAAGGAGAAGTAGTATCTTATTTGTGTAGGAGAGACCAACATAACACCAGCCCCTGATCCATTTCTATTCCTTGAGCCATCAAAGTACATACTCCATATTCCATTTATATCATCATTAGTCCCAACAAGATCAGGAACTTGAGCCTCTTTCTCTATTATGCAATATGTACTAAGGCCTGTCTCAAGAGTTTTCGACATAGGCTCAAACTGATATGCATTTTCCCACTCATCCAAGAAGAAATCAAAAATCTCTGCTATGGAAGTGACAGGCTCATTTACTATGTCATTTTCATCCATCTCTAGAATAGGGCAATTCATATTGATGAAGTTGGGGGTGTAAGATTTAGTGTGATGAAGGGCTTGAGGTTCTGCTCTAATTGAGGCATTGGCTCCATATCTGGTCTTAAATGACATATATGACCAATCAATAGATATGAATCCACCAATCTGAGCACTGAAGTCTCTTGAAAGACAGATGGCAAAATAGGGCTTGACTTCGGCAATAGATATATCTTGAATCACAGTGCAACCAAGGCATGCATGTAGGGCCATCTCCACATTCCTAAGGATACCTATGGTTTTGACGGTACTACCATCTAGTTGTAACACATCCCTAACAATGGGCTCATATTTTATTCCTAAAGCATCAACAACACACCTAGGCATTACTGAGCTACTAGCCCCTGAATCTATCATGCAATTGTGGACTAATTTGCCTCCTATAATCAGGGAAACATAGAATGGAAGAGGTCTAACCTTTTTATTTGTCTCCACATCCCCTGCTGGTTGTACTAGACTTTAGGCATTCTCCATGATAGATGGCTGATCCTTGAGTTCAATCTTCTCTAATTCTTTCTGCAGCATCCTCTTCTGCATTGGTATGGTGGCAATAGCATCCCACATAGAGATATTCACATTGGTCTTCTTCATTTGCTCTACCACACTGAAAGGTGCATTAGGAACTTTGGTAGAAACTTTGGGAGCTGCACTTATAAGAGGTTGAGATGGGGCAACATAAGAATCACCTGCATCTTTCTTTCTTGGATCTTGCTTTTGTTGTTGTGAAGTACTTTTTTTTTCATTTGCTGCTTGTATATGAGATGTAGCACTTGAAGTTGAGGCCTTCTTAGGAGAAGGAGGGGCAACATGTTCCATAGCTCTCTTCCTGCTTCTTGTGTTATGAGCAACGGAATCCTAGTTTACATTACAATGCTCCCCAACCTGATGATTCATGAAAGAGCAATCATCACGTCCTTGAATATATGATGCCTCCTTGGGATGATCCTCCTTGTATGATTGCTTTGCTGCAGGTTCTTGGACAGTTAGGGCCATATAAGATTCTGCCTTCTGGAACATGCAATAGGTATAAGAATAGTTGCAAGAAGGACATAAATCTTGATCTTGGGCCAAGTTATTTTGAGGGACTATAGCTCTGTTCTGATTTGAGCTTGAAGTAGAAGCATGACTATTTTGCCTACCCTGATCAAAGGAGCTATTCCATTGATTAGGAGGCCTACCACCACTTGGAGCTTGATATTGCAGTTGGGGAGGCTTGCCACTTTGAGCTTGCTGCCTTTCTAAGGCCACCACCTTGTTACTCATTTTTTGTATCATAGAGAGACTATCCTCTAGTCTCTTCCCCTGGTCCTTCAACTCCCTCCCCCGCTCTTGCAATTTTTTATCCAGGGTCTTCTCTCTTTTATCTGTATTCAGCACTAGACCTTGGAGCATTTCTTTGAGCTCATCTATCCCATTTAAGGATGTAGAAGCTCGAGGGACTGGGGTAAGGGTTGGTGATGTAGAAGTTGTAGGAAGAGGGGTCATTGCTGGTTGGTGATTAGGAACATCAGGAAAGAAAGGCATAGGAGGCCTTGGAGCCAATTTTCCTCCTTGTATTAGGATGTTCTCAGCTTTTATGGCTATCTCATAAGCATTAGGCAATGTATCTCCTCCCATAGTTTGGGTTGTAGTGGCAATATCACTATTAAAAGCTCTAAGGTAATGCAAGAAGGCATTACCAGGGGTAGGTTTCACTGCAGTAGGTATTCTATCCCATGTCTTTTGGAATCTATAATTAAAATCAGTCATACACTCATGGAGGGCTCTTTTTATTGTAGTCAAATTCTCTAATAGTGACAGATGGTCACTTCTATCCTCAAAATGTTTGCATAATCCTGCTCCTAGTTCATCCCAATTAGTTATAGAACCATGAGCTTGTAGAACAAGAATTAGTATGCAAAGAACATTAACAAATAAAGTAAACATTGACAAACCAAAAACTAAATTCACATATATGCTTAGACAAATAAAGCAAACAAGAAGTGCAAACCTCATAAGAGAAAACACTCCATGCTTTCTTGATTTTGTAGATGTGTCCTTTTGCTGTGGATGTATGCTCAAGATGCTCAAAAGCTGCTTCAATGGAGATGGGTAATGGCAAATTGGTAGCTTTGTGAGCTCTCAATTTGGCATTATAAGGGTAATATTGATGGCTTTGGTTCTCAAAATAGCATGGTAACTTTAGCTCAAATATTGTTGATGAAATGGCTTGGGATGGGATTCAATTTATAGGCTAAGGGGTAGAGGGATGGAGGGCTTAGATTCAAGGATGGATGAAGGCTTAAGGAGGGCTAGGATGCACTCAAAGGAGAGCACATGGATTGTGCTTTTTTAGCACCAATGGGAAGGTGACACTTGTCACAAGGAGGATGAGTGTGAGAGGGTAGGGTAAAGGGTTGGTTAAAGGCATGATGAGTGGGGTTGAGTATGTAAGAGGGATGTAAGAGGAATGAGTGTGGAAGAGGGAAGAGTGTGGAAGATGGGTGTAAGAGTCATGAGTGGGCTTGTAAGAGTCTTTATGTTTTGTAAGAGCACTCATGACTTAGTGGTTGTTTTTTTTGAGGGGAGACTTTGGTTTGGATTAGGAAAGTCTTAAACTTGTTTAAGGAATGTGACAACATTAGGGGGTGGATTAGGCTTGGGTTTAGGATTAGCTTAGGGATGTTAGAGATGTGCAAGTGGATGGCATTAATGAGGGTGGGTGAGTTAGTGGCTAAGCTTGGTTAGTATGGGTGGATGGGGTGGATTAGGCTAAATGGAGGATTAGAGATAGGTTAGGGGTTTTTTAATTTGAGGATTTTATTTATCAAATAGATTTATTTAATAAATGGGGGTTTTTGGAATTTGATAGGAGAAAAGGATTTAATTGATAAATAATAGATTATTTGATTTATCAATTAGGACTATAGATGATTAATTAAATTAATCAACTAGGGATGGCAACGGATTTATTAAATAAGAATTTAATTAACGATGCCTTTAGAGATGGCTAAATTAGATTACCAAAGCAGTGTGATCAAATTTAGGTGTCTACATTTTGCCCCTCTTTGACATAGTGTTGAAACAACACTATTTCAAAGAAGTTCGAATGAAGATGACAGGAGGAAGATGTTTTAGCAACAAGGTTGCCCCAGTCTCGGATAAGAAGAGGAGAGACTAGACTTAGATGATGCCCCCTCAAGAAGGCGATGGGGAGAGAAATGAGGCTCGACGACTTCTTGAAAAGTATAAGAAATTGAGACGAGCTGAGATGCAGGTTAGTGAAGAGAAGGGGCTAAATTAGCTCAAACTCTCACTACGGGAGAATGATAAAGGGAAATCAGAGGCACAATAGTAAAGCAAGCTTAAGACTTTCCAGGATTGGGGGGGGGGGGGGAGGAGGAGCGGAGCACTATAAAAGGAATCCATGGTAGGGAGATGGATGATAGAATGATAAAGCTGATGCAACAAGATTTCAAAGAGTCAGATTGGTGGAAGATGGGTTTCAAGGATCCCTAGGACTAGGATTGTGGATCTCGAAAGATGAGGCTTGGTGGATTGATTTGATTGGTGGATCCCTAAGACTAGGATTGTGGATCCCTAAAGCTAAGCGTGAGGAGTGATTCAAAGAGATATTGATGCATAAGCTGGGCTAGGAGCGACAGATGTAGGATGTGGATGGGGGATAATGGAGATGAAGGGAATCCATTGAAGCTTTTTGAGCAGGGGGATACTTCAAAGAGAAGTACCACCATGTAGTTGAGCACTAGATTTGCTATAGGACTGTTGGTTAATTGCCAAGGTTACCAAGAACATCAAAGCCTTTTCACCAATCATCCAGAGGACTGACAAACTGACTCGAAACAAACACACAAGGATTGCCCCAGTATCACACATGAATCCCAAAGGAAGTAGCGTGGAAATGACACTAGGTAACCCACAAGCAGAAAAAGAAAACAAGCAAAAGACTTGATCAAGACCTTACGCTCTAATTGCCCCATTTGCAGCATACCATGATATGGAAGATCGTGGCAACCTTGAGGAGGGAACAAGGAGATTGCTTGGAAAAGATATTTCAAGACCCAAAAGGGAAGATCCCAAATCAAAAGAAAGCAAAAATCCAAAAGAGAACTGTTTGCCAATGAGATGGGTAGGACGAGGTACTAACGGACCAAGATCAGACACGAGGAAAGCTATATCTTGCAATGATCTATCAGAGAGCACCTAAGCTAATGGATCTGGATGAGTGATGCGTCTAGCAAGCTGAACTAAGAAGGATAACACTTTTGTGACAGGAGATCTAGCTAAAGGATGCATTGGAATATCTAACCAAGGTGTGCGATGTGTGCAAGATGTTGACCAAGGATGAACTAACATGAAAGCCAGATAGATACAATGATACTAAGCTAAAGAGGATGTACAAGCTGATAGACCAAGATATATTACAAATGTACAAGTTTGTTCATGTTTTGGTTTTTTGTGAGATGGAAATGTTTGTGAAGGATGGGATGTCTATAATAGTTGATAGGTGGATAGGTAGATGGTTTGTGAAAAGCTTAAGGAAAATGGGATTCTGTGTGTGCATGTGATAGGATACAAGCTAGGATACAAGATTATTTATAAGCTAGAATATGGTACAAGCTTTGGACAAGATTCAGATATATACAAGGTATGGTACAAGATTTAAAAGGTATAATACATTACATATGAATCAATACAAAACATATATAATGATTTAAAAGTTTATATCCTTTTCCATTTGATGTCAAAGAGAGAGAGTTCAATACTATCAACAAGGGAGAGCTATAAGGGAGATTTGAAGTCAAAAAGAAAGACCTCAGAGAGTTTAGTATTCAATTGTTAGAATCTATAGCAAGAAGGCAAAAATGACAGAAGTCAACAATAAATTGATGATAGATGCAAAAGGAAGAATTCAATTTGGAAGTAGCTAAGAAAAATCCAACAAAATCATAGAGGGAGTTGGTATGGATGAGAATTAGAATGAAACTAAGAATATTATCTAATTTCTCAATTTATGTTAACATGTTATGTTTCCATCAATGCCAAAGAGGGAGTTTGTTGGAAATAATTCTTCAATTGTATCTTTCCATTGATGCTACACTAATGTCATTATTAACCTAGCAATGATGGAATCATAGTATTAGCCTTGCATATCTTAGCATTGACCAAGCAATCAGGTAATGAAGATCATTTTGGAATTAACCAAGTAGTTGCTTAATGAAGGATATCATGCTTGTAGTATTAACCAAGTGGTCAGGCATCAAAGGATGTTTTGTATTAACTGAGTGGTAGTAGAATGCAATTTTCTAATAATTAATTGTTTGAAGTTGACTATTTGTATGATTATTAATTAGTTGGAAGGGTATTCAAGTGAGCTTTTCCTAGCTCATGATATATAAGAAAGGTCAAGTTGTTAGGAGAAGATGTGTAACTGGAATATGAAATAAGATGGATATGTAAGAGAAGAAAAATGTGGATTGAAAATTGTGGAAGATAAGTTGCAAAGAACATCTGATTAGTAGGGATCTAGAGGTCAAGCTAGAATAGAGATCTGAATCTACAAAGATAGTTGCTTCATAAATTAGGTCAAATTGTTGTTACCTTCTAACCATTGTAGTAGTAAATAAATCTTTTAACAAGGTTGACCTAACAGTCATTTTGTAAATCCTTTAACAAGGTGATATTCTAGATTGAAGTGTTTTAAGACCTCTAACCAAGCCACTCCTAATAGGGTGGTCTAAATACTCTAACAAGGCGATACTTAATAATATGTATTGTAACCTTTAACATGGTCGACTCTTAATGTAGGGCTCACTTTGGAAGAGTGAAAAATATTGTGACTAGTTGTAAGGTGGTTTTTTCCAAATTGAGTTTCCATGTTAAAATCTTGGTGCCATCTATGTTCATGTTATTTTCTTAATTCTTTATGTTTCTGCAACTAAGTTACTAAATATTAAAATGGTTTAATATTAATAAGATTTCTATGTTAACTAAGTTACAACATTGAATTACTTATAACTGAGCTAGAGAGTAATGCATGATCACTGAAAAGTTTGAATTGACATCTAGGGATATGGAATTATTTTTGTGGTAGTTGATTCACCCCTCCTCTCTCAGTTACCCTCTTCATTTCCAACAATTAGGCACTTAAGAAATGCATAAGTTGATAATGTTTTCTAAAAAATATCCACCATCCCACATCATTGTAAAAGGTTAGTATACCTAAAATAATGCATTTAGTTATTTATTTTTGGTTTAAATTTTATTTAAATAACACATTTTTGGTTGATTTTATCATTTTATAGGCTCATCAAAGATTTCAGAAACACAAACATACTACAAAAAATACCACTACTAAAATAATAAGTCCCCTAAAGGGGAAACTCTAAATCTCCTCAACAACAAGAAGATCCTCAAAATGTTGCTCCTCAATAGAAATAAGACCCTAAAAAATCTTTATCTCTTCTACTAGACCTTGTACAAACAACACAAAAGGGTCTATTAAATCAACTATTACAATACAACCCCAAATTTATTAAATAGTGATTAGGTTGAGGATCTAATGCATGAACATAATTCTAACTTTTCCTTTAGACCTTTACTACATACATACAATAAAGAACCTTTTCTTGTAAGAAAACATGCAACAAGAAATGATCATTCACACAAGTTCAATATGTGACACAAGGGTTCTTCTCATGGAAACCCAATTTGGGTGAAAACCATAGGAGATTTATGCACATGAATATGAATGTTCTCTTTGAAAGTATCCTTGGTGTGCTTACTATAAGTCTAATTCATAGCTAACCCTATTAGGGGCCACCCAATTAAGGGGTTTCCCTCTAACCCTATTAATAGCTTTACTTTGTTAGGAATAGCCTTGTGAGAGGACTTAAAAAACTATATGAAGTATCACCTTTTTAAAGGATTTACAATAAATATCTATTAGGATCTATACCCAATTAAGGAATTAGGTTGTTGCAACTATTAGGAAATAATAAGAAGAAGAATTTGAAAATGACATGAATGCCTTGCTTGTATAGATCTAGTTAAGTTCACACTTCTTATTCACATTCATATTAACTTCTCCTTTGAATCACACCTCTTTATTCATAGTCTATCACTAGTATGCACATGATGTATGTACCTCTCTTTTTTTTCTCATAAATAAAATGAAATTAATGCATTTCAATGATTAGGGTATTCCACTAACTCAACATTGCCTTTGAAATTCGTAATTCCCTCCTTAGAAGTCCATTAAACAAGGTAAAATCATTTTCCATTTTGTACTAACATTAGGATACAATACAATTTTGCTCATAAATAAAATGAAATTTTAATACATTTCAATGATTGGGGTATTCCACTACCTCAACATTGACTTTGAAATTCAAAATTCCCTCCTTAGAAGTCCATTAAGCAAGGTAAAATCATTTTCCATCTTGTACTAACATGTTGTGATTGAATACCTAACCCTTAATGGTCCTTTTACAAGGATTTTTTTGGCACCACTTTATGCTAGTAAATCATTTTAGGCATAGGGTTAGAATTAATCTCCCTTTCTACCTATGACAGTCATTGGATAATATCATTCTAGCTATCTAGAATGACCTTTAGGGGGATCATGCTTGCCATGAGGGTTTGATGGTACTAATCATGAATCTTCTTAAAGAGAAAAAAGTGGACAAATCTTGTATCAATAAAAAAACCATAGAGTGTGATACTAAGGGGAGTGATCAAGATGAGGTTTATGAAGAAGAAATAGAAGAGGAAGAAGATGAGATGGTTAACAAGAAGAGGAAAAACCTTTCTCTTGGGTGCTAATCTACCAAGAAAAGGAAGAGTAAGGATGTGTATTATGATATTGAGATGGAATTTTATGAGAATATTTAGGAGGTTATAGGGAAGAAAAACAAAGGAAAAATTGGTACTATTACTAGAACCAAGGCGAAGAAGACCGAAAAAGTTACAAAGATTCCCTTAGATGATGAGCCTTTAATGAAAAAGGAGCTGAGAGGTAAGAAAGTGCTATCTCAATGGAAGGCTAAGGACAAAGGTATCAAGGAGGTGGATACTAAAAGAGACACTATGGATATGGACAAGGAAAATCAAAGTAAGGACCATGATGAATAGGGGTATATGAAGGGTTTCTTTGGAAACCTGGGTGTGATGAATAGGGATATTAGTAGTATAAAGGAAAGGATGTAGGATATCAGGAGGGATTTTGATCAGCTAAGAAAGACTACCAGAGGTGAAAGGACTCTTGGTCAACATGTGGATAGACAATTGGAAATGACGAGTGTCCCACCTCTAGAAGAAAAGACCAGAGCTATGGAACAAATGATGAAGGATATACAAAAAATATGGATGTCATGGGAAATAGAGTTGATAACACTAAGAATGTAGTTAAAAAAATTTCCCACCAGATTTTCTCCATCTTGAAGACTGTTGTGGATAATATTAAAACTCTATTGGACAAACTAGAATAGGGGAGAATCCATGGTTTTAAGGACATGAAAGAGAATCAAGACCCCAGTAAGTGCACCATGGCTAATTCAAAGAAGATAGAGGTTATGAAAGATAAAGAAATTGATGAACTAAAGGCCTCTACTATGAATATGAATACCCTTGCAGATTAGGCTGATGATTTAATGAAGACTTTGTAGTTGTCTTGGTGCTAGCTTTTTGCTAGCCTTTTGTTGTCTTTTCCTATTTGTCATTTTAAAGCTTCTTGTCTTATTTAGGTTTTCTTGTTGGTGTTGATGCATAGTTCCTTGTAGACTTTTTTTGCTTGTTCTATCTGATATTATGTAAAAGGTTTTGGGTCCTTCAAAACATGTTTTTACTTAATTGAAACATTTGGATCCAATTGCACATCAATTTGACAAGAAAGTCAAAATGTACTACACTTCCCTAGGTTTCATGTGCCTCTTCGTTAATTATTTATTAGATCAATTAATAAAAATCATACCTAGTATTCTATTTCATTGTGGAAAATTCATCACATATCAAGTTACAATTTTCAACAAATTCTATAAATCAATCTTCCATTATCAAATAATAATATGCTTGATTATTCTTTATTGTTCCTCACTACATCACTATTAGATCACCATAATCTTTTAACTCGATCCACTAATCACCAACCATGTTGTGATTTCAATAGAAACCCAAAAGCATCATAATGGTCAAATACCTTCAATCCGAACACTTGATTTTATTCTTGTATACTATATTAATTAAATCATATTATTTATTTATGCATTATTAAACTTATTTCATATTATCACTAACTTGACTATACCTTGCACTAGAATCTTATTATTAACATGTTTTATTATAGAGCTATCAAAATAAACACCTCTATAAACTATGTTCATGAGCCCACACCATAAGTCATAACATGACCCTCTCTTCACCTATTTATCATGACTTAGTACATCAAGAACATAGTCAACCATGAACATATAATGTGACATCAATGGAAACAACATAACTAATAGAATAGATTAAAAAATAGAAACACACTTCCTCATATCACCAGCACCAATTATTCCAACAATCATCCCCTTTTTAATTGATGGAAACACATTAGGAAATACCAAAATATGTTCTTAAAATGCCAATAGATAGAAAGAGTCAAGCTCAATATTTTTCATCTCATGAATCTCTCCCCATGTTTATTAGTTATTCATACTCTTTATAATATGTAGATCATCTTCATTAAACTAACTACTCTTATCCTACCTTTTATTTTCTATTTTGTACTTTTTGGCTCTTCTCCCCCTTTGACAATAATATAAAAAGTTCCATAGAGATCAAGACTTTAATACTCTAACTGCTCTCCCTAAGGATTAGTCCCCTTTACATCAATTTGCTAAAATATAAAATATTAATACTCACTAGATTTATGCAATATATGCATCTTAATTCTTCTTAAGTAGGAGAATGACCTAGCCCAATTTACACCTAAGGTACTCAAAATTCCTTATCTTCAATATGCTCTTTACTTGGAATATACTCCAACTTCGCAACATTCTCCAACACTTGTTCTCTCAAGAAATGATACTTAGTGACAATATGATTTGTGTTTAAGTGCATCACTAGGTTCTTGAAATGTTTATGGCACTAGTATTATCTCAATATAATGGTATTGTTTTGATTATGTTTTCCTTGATACTTCCTAGGATTTTCTTCATCCAAGCTATGTAAGTGCAATTGATACATAGTGCCACACATTCAGCTTCAACTATGGATTGAGATATACAATTGTTTTTCTTTCTTGTCCAATACAAAAGCCTACCACCTGAAAAAATGGACCAACCCTTGTTCTCTTCTTATAATCAATGGTTCCTATCCAATCAACATTTGTAAATATATTTAGAGAAAAAGTACCTTAATGAGTATACCATAATCCATAATCTATAGTTACTTTGAGGCATCTAATTTGATTCTCTTCACTACAATAAGGTGACTCCTTGGGAATATATATTTGAAACCTTAAAACTATGTCAACTTCTTGTGTTGTATTTATTCTTCTACAAAGAACCTATTGTATCTTTCTAATCATCAACCTATATAAGGTATCATTAATAGACCTAGAATCATCATGCTTGGATAGCTTGCAACCTATAACCATCAGGGTACCAATTAGTTTAGCATATTCCATGCCAAATCTCTTTAATTCCTCCTTCACATATTTTAATTCACTAATGTATATTCAACTGTCCACTTAAGATCTCTACAAACCTATATAGAATGTGTTATTCCCTACCATTGACATTTTGAATAGTTTCTTCATCTCATTAGCATTGGACATAATCAACTTGTCATCACCTCCAAAAATAAAATCACCAATAAATACTTTAGCAATTAATATTTTTTGATCTTCAACCTTTAAGGAAATATTATTGTCATCAGAAGTCATATTGAAACCAAACTTAATAAGATAATAGTCAAAAATTTCATACCATGCTCTAGGGGCTTGTTTAAAATCATATAGTTATTTATGAATTTTTACTACATTTTCTTTTCCTCAGTCAATGAAAATCCATCTATTTTCTCAATGTAAACATGCTCTTCTAGAATTCCATTCAAGAATAATGATTTGACATCCATTTGGTATACCTTGAACATCTTTAATCTAGCATAAGAAATTAGTATTCTGACACCTTCCAATATTGCAATAGGATAAAATGTTTCACTATAATTTAAGCCTTATTCTTGTGCATATAAATTGTATACAAGTATTTCTTTATTTTTTATTACTTTACTATCCTCATTTAGTGCATTCCTAAAAATTTATTTAGTTAAATTGGGCATTTTTTACTCTACTGCCAACTATCATGACCCTAATGGGGTTTGACACACTTGGACTAATTTTAGAGTTGGCTCTTATAGGATTTTCAAGAGGCTTGATATTTCCATGACAATGGCTCAATATCTTTTCTCATTTTATAAAAAGAGTAAATTACATGGAATTCCCCTGATTGATGTGACCTTATTAGATGATAGTTATACTACTTTTTCTATTGAGTGATAGACAACTCAAATTCATCCTTCAAAAATGTTGTTTTATCTAAACACATATTTGCCTCACCACCATACACCATGTTGGCCCAAATATAATGTCTTTTGAATTTGGAGCCTTGACCTTGTAATCAAACTGGTTGGATTTAATAGTAGAATGATACCATAATTTTTACTACAAGGGTTTTACACATCTATGGTCTAGGGAACTTTCTATGTAGAACAAGTGATAACATGAAATCTCTATCAAGAATCTTTGTGTGGTCATGCATTAAAGCCTTGGTATTGAATCCATTTTGTATGGATATATAAGTTTTTTGGATTTCTCATCTTTGTCACAAAATTTTTTTTATAGATAGCTAGATAACTAAAGGATCTCAGATCAAAGATATTCTCCATTGGCTTCATGTTGGTGACCAAGCTACCTGATGAGGCTAATTATTGCCTCTATTTTATGATAATTTTATAAAACTTTGTTTTAATACCACAAAGAAATTTGTGAACTTATGTTTACCCCAATTGATGATTAAAATCTAGAATAGAACCATTAACCCATGGGTAGAAGGTATGTCATATTTTGCCAATATTATATATATAATGTAGTATTTCATATAACCATCAAAATGCGTGTTCTAATATTTGGATTTAATTTGATTATGCTTATTTGTAAATATCTCTATGTTATAACTAACCTATTAGCAACGGAAGCTAAAGATGGTCAAAAGCATTTAAGGGAGAACGTTGAAGATGGCTGATGACATTCAAGGAGAAAATGTTAAGGTTCAACTACGGTGGAGTGGAAGAATTTGTAATGGTACCAAGAGACATGATCACTACCAAGGAGGAGCTATGAAGAATTGCTATATTTTCTTTGCATTTACTATTGTGTCAAATCAATTGCCCAAACTTTATTACTCATACCATGAACTGTTTCCTTCTTTTTCTTTGACAAATTTGTAGTTAGTTAGGTTGCTTTCCTATTTTTGAATAAGTGTCAATCCTCTATTTAAAGGGATTAGATCAATGGTGTTAAAAAGTTCGAAGAAAGTTTATGGAAAGAAACTATTGACTCTTGTAGTGAGTTGTTTTTACAGTTTATGTATCATTCTCATGTAAGGAATTTTTGTAAAATAATATAATAGCTCTTGGTTTACACTCTGTGTTAGTAGATTAGTAGAAGCTGACCAAGGGGACCTACTTGGAAGGTGGATTATATTAGAGTACTATAAATTTGTTTTTAGTATTTCTAGTATTGTAGGTAGAATTCATAAGTTCCTTCCTGTAGCATCATACTTTGTGAGTGTTCCTGCAACATTTGTAAGAACAGTTATAGTAGATGAACTAAGTTGGAATAAAACTTAATATTCAATTATATTTTAACATTCATTTTAGTGAGGAGTTAAGTGTGTTTGTTTCCTGTAGCACTAGCATAGGTTCTTTCCTTGCATTTTACTCTCCTCCAGCATAAGCATAATGACTCATTAAGAAGCCTAGTGCACATATCATGCTAACCATTTCAAGTATACATCCCTAGGTTGACAAATTAAATGCACCTCATGGTGTGGAAAATAGTCCTTAGATTGAATATACTATTCCTAAGTATGACCTTGGGCATGATTATTATACACCTATTGTGAGGCAGATCATTTTTGGCACTGTTGTTGGGGATGGTGTCAATCTAGGAGCATTTTTAAGTCATAGTTCTTAGCTCAAATTTTTTTTACGAGTTTGTAGTCCTAAAAATCTCTTCACTAGTGTCAAGAATTCAATTGCATGCATTGAAGAGGAAGATGGACAGATGAATATGGTAGATTTCTTCCATAGGAGTCTATTAATTTGAATGAAGAAATTGAAGAACAAGAAGCTGAGTTGCCTTTTGAGGATGCGAGCCCTATTTTTCCTACAGAATCATCCTCAAGAGTAGAACCTATAGATATGAGTGGTCTTCAACCTTTTGCTAAAATTTTGGCCAATTTCCTTGATACTACTAATCCAAATCCACCAGTTGTTAACAATCCAATACCTAATTTTCTTTTTTAGTAGCAACCTCAAAATCTAATACCTCTAGTAATGGCATAACCTACTTTTCCATTTCCTCTTCCAAGCCTCATAAATAGTGCCAATCTCAAGAATATACCCACAACTTCTCTTCCAAAGTTCTATGGCCTTGCAACTAAAGACCCTGATACTTTCTTGTTTGAGTAGCTTTGACTAAAACACTAATTCCCATAAGCTAAAGTTGTTTCCAACAACACTAAAAGAATCAAATCTATGATGGTTCATGGGCTTAGGAGCCAATGCAATAGGAACTTGGGATGAAATGCAATCTCTATTTTTGGATAAATACAAACAGTATTGCAAAGCATCTGGTTCAAGAGGAGATGACATGTTTAGGATATCACAAAAGGAGGAAGAAACATTAGAAGACTATGTTTCACATTTCTTGTATACACTATAGAAGAACCCTCAGTATGTGTTGTCTGAGGATTCACAAAAGCTAGTCTTTTTGAGAGGTGTGCATGATAATTGTCTAGAAGCACTAGATTTGATGGTTGGTGGTGATGCATATCAATCTTCCTGGGATGATCTCAAGAAAATTTGTCGAAACTATTCAAGGTCAACTATGAAGAAAGGCCAAGGACCTCATTCCATAGTCACTAATGGAATTAGTCAAGGTATTTCAAAGCTCAAGATATCTAACCTACTACCAAATTTCAAGGACATCATAAATGATGTTGCTACATATCTTGACACAATGACTACAAAGAATAAGATATAGAAGCTAAATCATGATTGGCTGAGTACTATCCTCATTGCCACAAATAGAAGGAAGACTACACATGTAAACTAGTAGCCAACCTAGAGAACCAATATTTTCTGACTGAGTAAATGAAGATAGATGGGGACAATGATCAAGTGTTCTTCATTGCTCAACATTGACCATGGGCCTCGAGACAAGGCATGCCTCAAAATCCTCTACAATTTTCAAATCCTTATAATAATCAATGGTAGAACCAAAGCTATTAGAATCCCTTCTTGGCTAGACTAGTATAATAACCAGTAGCCAAACCAGTGCAATCACCAGTGGAAAAACTACCAAAACAATCAATGGAATAAGCAATAGAACAACGGACAACTGTCGTAAGGAAATTAGAAGCCTAATAATCAATGGAGGGGACCTTCACAATGGCCTAACCAAAATGTTTGTAACCCACAACTACCGCCTCTAGTTCCACCTCCTGTAATAATGCCACCTCCTGTAGCAACTAATGTTAACCCTAAGACAACTTAGTTGCTTGCTAAACCCCAGCCAAATCCAAACAACAATAAATGACAACAAAAAATGTACACTATAGATACTTATCAATCCCCTACATATTCCTTAGAAGTATTTGATATACATTTAAGCTCGGGTAAAACTTTTGCTACAATAGAATACTCTATTATAAAAAAAGTTGTAGATACTCCTATATCACCCCTTCTAGAAGTGATACTGCTAGATATCAACCTACTAACTGATGTATCTAGCAAGACTATTGACCATACCATACTTAATCCTCCTTTTCCACATAGGCTAGATAAAGAGAAATCTATAGCCCAAAAAAGGAGACATTTGACATTATTGAGTAGCTAAAAAACATGCATGTTCAAATTCGTCTATTTCAAGCTATCAAGGATGTCCCTCTTTATGGAAAAGCTATTAAGGAAGCATGTTTTAAGAAGCCAAGGTGGAAGTAGAAAGACCCTAAAATAGTTCATGTTGTTAGGCAACTAGTAGATATCATGTTAGGGAAGGTAGTAACACCAAAGTATTCAAACCTTGGTAGTTTAGTGGTTAACTTGATCATAAATGGACAGGATTTGAAAAATGCTTTGGTTGATCTTGGAGAGACAATCAATGTAATGAGAAAAGATACAATGCATGGGTTCTGCATGGAGGGCTTAAGGACAACTCCCATAGTGTTACAACTTGTAGATAGTTCAATAGTCACTTCGAATGGTCTCATAGAAGATGTAATAGTGACTTTAGATTCATGGGAGTACGTTGCTGATTTTCTTATCCTATCACCCAAAGTCAAACTTGTGGCTATCCTATCATATTAGGAAGAGCCTAATTAGTCACTACTGATGCCAAAATTAGTTGTAGATCAGGCAATATGACAATTTCAAATGGTCAAAACACAAGGAAGCTAGAGCTATATCCACCTACCCAACCCAAACCAGATTTGGGAGAACCTATTTTGCTAGATTTAGGAGATGAAGAGGAAGAACTAAATTCTATAGCCCAGCTCATGATGTTTCATAAATAATTATTTCTAAAAATTTAGGAATAAGATAATATAGTACAAAACATTCTTACTAATGAGTGTATAATGACCAAAGATATTGATAAAAGTTTTCTCTTACAACTATGTACCTATGAAGATTGTGTTTACCCAGCAACTTTTGAAATAATTAACCAACTATTGCCAAGAGAATTATCTACAAGACCAGTGCTAAAAGTGTCAATGGTAGAATTAACAACTACTGTGGAACTTTTCCCTAGTCATAATCTTCATGTAAACAATAAGTTGTACATATCCCAATTATAACTATTAACCAAGCTCCTCAATCAACATGGAAAAGCCTTTGCTTGGGATTATAAGGATAATGTAGGATTGAGTCCTAAAATTTCACCCATAGAATATATATCAATGAAGAAAGCTTGCCACTCTCACAACCTCAAAGGAGAATAAACCCAACATTGCATGAAATAGTTAAGACAGAGTTGTAGAAATTGTTGGATGTTGTTTTTATCTATCTAATCTCTGATAGTAAATGGGTATCACCCTTAGTTATTATACCTAAGAAAGGAGAGAAGTGGAGGATCTATGTAGACTATAGAGAATTAAATAATGCCACAAAGAAGGATCACTTTCCTTTACCTTTTATTGATTAGGTTTTGGATACTTTGGCTGGAAAGAAATACTTTTTATTTTTAGATGGATATAGTGGATACAACCAAATAAGCATTGCTCTAGAAAATTAGGAGAAGACTACATTTACCTATTGTTGGGGTACTTATGCTTATTTTTTTATTACCATTTGGTTTAGGTAATGCACCAGCTACTTTTTGGAGAGTTGTAATCAACATCTTTGCTAATATATCACATGACTGCATGTAGATATACATGGATGACTTCACTACATTTGGTGTCACATTTGAGGAATCTTTTAAGAACTTGGAGAAGGTACTCATCTGATGTGAAGAGCACAATCCATCTCTCAACAATGAGAAATGCTTCTTGATGATGCAGGAAGGAATAGTATTGGGACATTTTATCTCTGAAGCTAGAATCCAAGTAGACCCTACAAAAGTATAGGTAATTCTCACACTCCCCACTCCTACAAAATAGAAAGAAGTTAGATCTTTTTTAGAACATGATGGTTATTATAAAAGATTCATTAAGGATTTTAGTCAAATAGCTAGTCTTATTTATACCTTTCTTACCAAAGAGGCTAAATTTACCTAGACAAAGGAATGTGACAACTCTTTTCAAAAGCTTAAATCATTATTGACCACTACACCAATACTTAGGGGTCCTGATTGGACTTTTCCTTTTCACATACATACAAATCCTTTTGACTATGCCATAGGTATAGTTTTAGGAAAAAAGTTCCAACATCTTGAAAATGCAATATACTATATTAGCAAGAGCTTTCATGGACCTAAATTAAACTACAAAGTGATTGAAAAAGAACTATTAATAGTAGTTTATGCTCTAAAAAAATTCCAACATTACATAATTAGCTATCCCATATTTGTTCATGTTCATCATGCAACAATTAAATACCTCATGAACAAATTGACTATTCTAGGTAGGTTAGCAAGATGGCTACTGTTGTTGCAAGAATTTGGTATCACCATCATTGATAAGCCTAGGAGAGCCAATGTGGTAGCTGATTATCTATCAAGAATCCACCATGATGAGAATGACACTTCTCTAATAGATGATACATTTCTAGATGAGAATTTATTTCATATTGCTGCCCAAACTCCATGGTATGTAAACATTGCTAACTACATTGTAGCTAATAAAATGCTAGCACATTTCTCTTACAAGGAAAAAAAGCTTCTTGTAGAGAAAATTTTCCATTTCTCTTGGATTGATAATATCTTATTTTACACTGGACCTGATCAAGTTATGAGGAGATGTGTGAGATTAGATGAAACATATGACATTCTACATGCATGTTGTAATGAACCATGTGGAGAACACTTTGCAACAAAAAGAAAAGCATTGAAAATTTTAACAATTGGGTACTATTGGCCTACACTTCACAAAGATGCAGCTAACTATACATGAAAGTGTGATAAATGTCAAAGGATGGGTAGAACAACAAGAATAGATGAAATGCCTCTCAATCCACAACTATCATTAACACCATTTGATAAATGGGGCATGGACTTCATTAGTCCAAATGATCCTCCATCCAATGGGAAATCATATATCTTTTTGTGCACTAATTACCTGACACAATGAGTTGAAGTTAAAGCAATGAAGCATGTTTTTTATCACAAAGTTGTAGAATTTATGTGTGAGGAAATCTTTACTCGCTATGGTGTACCCAAATAATTTGTCACTAACCAAGGTTCTCAATTCACTTCTAACCTAATCATAGAACTTATGAAACAAGATAATATTAGGCACCAAAAATCAAGCCTGTATCACCCTTAAGCTAATGGACAAGTAGAAGTCACAAATTGGGAGATAGAGGCCATCTTAACAAAAGTAGTTCATTTGCACCCAAGGGATTGGAATAGCAGATTGCCAAAAGTTTTTTGGGCCTATAGAACAACATGGAAGACTACTACAGGGTTCACACCTTTGAGTTATTTTATGGGAAAGCAACAATGCTCCCTATTGAATTTGAACATAAAACTTTAAGAGTAGCATTGGAGATGAACATTGAACTTCCTCTAGCACAAAGAGAATGTCTTCTGCATCTTAATTCTTTGGATGAAATGCGTAAGCTTTCTCTAGAACACACTTAAATAATATAGAAGCAAAGGAAACAATGGAACGAATCTCACATTAAGAATAAACAAGTTCAAATTGATTTCTAGGCATTGCTATATGATTCTAGATTTAAAGATATGACAGGCAAGTTATAGATGTGATGGTTGGGTCCCTATGAAATAAACCATGTATTTGCAAATGGACCCATATAGATAAGTACCATTGATCTAGTGCCTTTAAATTATTGGTCAATGGCCGTAGACTAGAGTTATATAAATGACCCCAAACAAAAGAGTACTTCCTACATCAATTTCAACAGCCAGCTTCAAATGAACAACAGGTAACACTTCCTGCAGTAGAAGGTGTTGACCTCCTACCTAAAACTCTTCAATACTAATTTCTTCATGCATGCCCTTAATAAAAACTTTATGCCCATATAAATTTCAAAATTCTCCTTTCACTTTCTAATTTTTTCTTTTCCAACTCATCTCATTTCTTTACCTACCACCCACCCACCTTCTACATCATCATTTTACAATGCTATCAATAAACACCACCAGTTTTCTGATGTATGCTATCATTGTTGATGTATTTTCTGCCACCTTTTGGTATGTGCAATGATCAACTAATAGGTCTAAGCTTTTCAAATCTTTATTCATCTATAGTACACAGATTTTGTTTCTTATATCTAGTACTGCATTATTTATATTATTGCAACGTTATGCCAATTCTATACCCCATGTTAAGTATGACAAGTGTGGACACTTGTCCATGTTTTGTAGGGGGCAAGGAAGGTTACTAAAACCCAATGACATTCTTTTTTATTCATTAAGATTTTTCAAATCTTTGAACTCTCTTTATTGATTAAAAATCAATTGCTATAAGTACGCAAGTGTCTAGATGTCGTACTGTTATTCCTAAATGATTCCTTACTATCAGGCTATGATGTGACCTAAATTTAATTTTCAAGTGATCTAAATTCAATTCTCAAATTTTTTTCACATATCTATGATTTAATCTCATTAAACTACATTATTATTTCTCATAATGAATTGTTATGATATTAATTAGTAGAAAAGAGTGTGAAACATGAAAATGGGTTTGTAAAGAAATTTTAAAAAAAAGTTAAAATAAAATTATATATATATATGTGTGTGTGTGTGTGTGTGTATGTGTGTTTATATATATATATATGGGTGTATATATATCTGTGTATGTATGTATATATATATATATATATATATATATATATATATATATATAGATGTGTGTGTGTATATACACATACACACAACACATATAAAAGAAAGCCTAAATTCATAAGAGGGAAGAGGAAAATAGTGCAATAAAAGTAGAGAGTGAAATTGTCAAGCCAGAATGGGTGGACAATTGTAATGATGAGAACTAGTGGAGCATATTGTTTTACTCTTAGATGTAGAGGAAATGAGAAGAATTAATGTATGTGCTTGGTTAGGGTATTTCTTATTTCTAATAGCATTTGATGAAGAAGCAACCACAAAATTTACTTGAATATTTAATGAGGGAGAAGCTACTATATGGGGATTGACAGTTGTTGCTATAGAAGAGTGAATAGTAGAAGTAACTAGTTTACCAACAGTAGGAGAACATTACCCTCATACCCATGATGCAAGATCAGTCAAGGCTTAGTTTATCACACCAATTGATCCTTAGCTAGATATAACCAAGCAAGGTTGTAAAAGGACATCTCTTTTGTTGCCATACAACAAGTTGGTTATGCACATTATTAGGTACCTCACCTGTGAAGGAGGATTTCATGTTTGCATGCACATCATTTTAAATTGCTCAATTACATAAGGCACAATTATCCAATAAATGTTCTCAATTTCTTGTATAACATGTAATGCATTAGTGCTGAAGAAACCCAAAAGGGGAAGGACAACTCTATCACCCATCATGCTCTAATCAAATTTATTATAAAGAGATCACTTAAGGATGCCTCTCCCATGTCATGGGAAGAATTTATCTAAGCTAAAACCCTACAACCCTAGTCTATCCTTAATAAATAGCCTAGTGAAGAAAATGTAGCTCCCATTGATGAACCTATTGAGAAAAGCATTCAAGGTGCTAAAGCTAACAATGTGCAAGACAATGTCCAAGAGAATGTGCAAGAAAATGTGCCCTTACCTATTCAAGAGACTAAAATACCTACCTCTACCTAAGAAAAGAGAAAACATAAATTACAAGAAGAGACCTCGGCTCTAGTAGTAGAAAAACCAAACCCCGCAGTTGCAAAGAAAAAGAAAACTAAGATGGGTCTTGCAGTAGTCACTCCTATAGTAGAGACACCATAAGGAAGTAGTAGGAAGAAGAATTTGATACTTGAGGAGACCCTTGTGAGAAGAAGTTCTAAAATGAGGGGAAAAACTTCTAGACTGTCAGTAGAAGCTTAGTCTACTTCATCCAAACCATCCACTGGAAAATCCCCAGTACAAATTGTTTCGGATGACTCTCCTCCTCACCTTGAAACTTCAAACATTAATAAAAAACCTAACAAGGAATGTAGGGTTGAAGTAAATAAAAATAAAAATGATTCTCCAATAGGCCAACAAGGTACTCCAAACTATAAAGACACTGGCCTAGTTCCCTACAAGCCCACATGGATTATAAATTTCTTAGAGTAGTCATAGAGGGAACAGAGGAAAAAGAAAAATAACAATGAAGAGGACAATGGTCCCATTACCCTACAAGCTTCTTTTCCATTTTTATGGAAAACATATGCTTGCTACAACCCTATGGGAAGAGGAAATGAAGAAGATAAAGAAAGTCAGTATCCCAAGGTGAGTAAATTATAGATTTGAACGAGCAATTGGAAAACCAAAAGAAAATGATGGATCATGCCTTCAAATTGGTTGATCAAGAACTTTCTTGTAGACCACCACCTTGGATTTATGCTATGTTTTTAAAGGAACAATTCCTTTTATTCCAACTTATGCTAACCCTCAAGAACATAAATGCAGAATTCAAATCAGCTCAAGAATTCTATGGTTTATACCAGACTCTACCATCTTGGTAGTAGAACTTGCTTTGTGAGTTATATACTTATGACAAACAATTGAATAATTATAGAGATGAGGAAAGAACATAGCCCGTGTTATTGAGAGTTGAGAGCATCAAACCAAAAAAAATTCTTAGGGATTGGTTTAGATTGACTTATGGGGATAAGAACAATGGAGTAAGGGATATAATCTTCACTGCTAGAACTAAGTTCTATGTAGAATATGAGAACCTACCTTAATTTACTTTTTAGAGAGCCATGGTTGGTGCTAAAATTAGGTGGGCTACATTACTTGAGATACTCAAAAGATCAGAGCCACATAGTCCTATCAATTTAGAAGCCACCCTTCACTGAGTTCCAAAGTATATATAGTTGGAGAAATAGGCTAGGCCAAAACTATGGTGCCCACTCACAATGCAAGCTCCAATGCCCATGTGGCCCCTGTATGATATTAATGCTGATAGACTTGACAAGCTATAGGAGGAAAATAAATGAAAAGTTTGGGAGAGAACATGATGATTATACTACACCTTCAAAAGTAGCAGGAGAGGAAGGAATGATGTTGGAGAATTCAAATCACTGACTAGGAAATGCAATGCTTGAGGACAAGCACTAGTTTACAAGGAGGCAAATGATGAGGCTAATTATTGACCCTATTTTATGATAATTTTAATATTCTATTTTAATACCACCAAGACATTTGTGAACTTACATTTACATGAACTGATGATTAAAATCCATAATAGAACCATTAACTTGTGGGTAGATAGTATGTCATATTTTTCCAATATTATATATATAATGTAGTATTTTATATAACCATTAGAATTTGTGTTCTAATATTTGGATTTAATTTGGTTTCGCTTATTTGAAAATATCTCTACATTATAACTAACCTATTAGCAAAGGAAGTGGAAGATGGTCAAAAGCATTTGAAGGAGAACATTGAAGATGGCCAATGGCATTCAAGAAGAAAATGTTAAGGTTCAGCCGTAGTGGAGTCGAAGAAGTCATAATGGTACCAAGAGACATGACTGCTACCAAGGAGGAGCTATGAAGAATTGCTATATTTTCTGTACATTTACTATTGTGTCAAATCAGTTGCCCAGACTTTACTACTCATACTGTGAACTATTTCCTTCTTTCTCTCTGATGGATTTGTAGTTAGTTAGTTCACTTTCCTATTTTTGAATAAGTGTTGATCCTCTATTTATAGGGATCAGATCAATGGTGTTAAAAAGTTAGAAGAAAGTTTATGGAAAGAAACTGTTGACTCTTATAGTGAGTTATTTTTATAGTTTATGTATCATTATCATGTAAGGAATTTTTGGAGCATAATGAAATAGCTCTTGGTTTACACTTTGTGTTAGTAGATTAGCAGAAGTTGACCAAGGGGGTCCAATTGGAAGGTGGATTAGATTAGAGTAGTATAGATTTGTTTTCAATATTTCTAGTATTGCAGGTAGAAGTTATAAGTTCCTTCTTGTAGCATCATACTTTGTGAGTGTTCCTACAACATTTGTATGAATAGTTATAGTAGATGAACTGAGTTGGAATATAAGTTAGTATCGATTATATTTCCAACATTTGTTTTAGTGAGGAGTTAAGTGTGTTAGTTTCCTACAACACTAGTGTAGGTTCTTTCCTTGCATTTTACTTTCCTGCAGCATAACCATGACTCATTAAGAAACCTAGTGCACATATCATGCCAACCATTTCAAGTATACATCCCTAGGTTGAAAAATTAAATGCACCTCACGGTGTGGAAAATAGTCCTTAGATTGAATATATTATTCCTAAGTATGGCCTTGGTCATGATTATTATACACCTATTGTGAGGTAGATCACTTCCAAAGATTTTTTCATCTATCTCATATTTACAAAAACCTTAGTTGGGGTCAAAATAATTAAGAAAGAATAGGTTGTTCAAGTTATAATCATTTTGATATTCTCTAGGTTGTTGTCTAATACTATGAGAGTGTATTCATTATGTAGGGAAATTTTTGTCTCATGAATCATGCTTTGGAATATTATATTGTTGTTATCTCTACTTGAATTTCTCTTGAATACAAGACTTTTTGAAATCAAAATCTCACTCTTTAGGACCTCAAGGAGGTATTTTTCTCCATGGTTGATGAAAAATCTCCTAGGTATAATGGATTTATCTATGAATCTTATAAAGTTCTATGGAACTCTATTGGTTTAGAATTTTATATATGGTTTATCTTGAGGCCTTTCATTCTGAATTATTGGGAAACAAATTATTAATAGAGACAACATAAAATTCATTTTAAAGTCATGATATTTTGAGGATACTTGTAATTGGAGATCCATAACATTTCTTAACATCTCCTATAATATCATTTATATAAGGATCTTTCCCTCAAAATTCAGCATATTTTGCCTTTAGTTTTTCACCTAGAGAATACTAGTTTTACCAAATCTTGCTATATTTTGGATGAAATAAAATGAATGGGATGAGAATTCTAAATAATATGCTCTTTTTCTCACGGTTTTCATTACCAATGCTTATCAATTCACGGAGCAGCCTTTCATTTTTACCATGCTTAAAGATCTTGGCATCAATCCTAATTTTATCTAATCAGCTTAGATACTCTTTGGGGATGGATCTTCTTCCATTATCATCAATTGGAATAAGTCCCAAGATTTTGGTATTTTTCAGTCCATTCACCATGGATATCCCTTGGCTCCACACTTGTATGTTATTGTAGCTAAAGGAATTTCCTTCCTTGAGTCACTTGATCATCTTGTCAATTGGAATTTCATAGATGATAATTTCTCCATTCTCATTGAGGACACTTTTTACCTTGCTTCTTGGTTAGCTATCCAATGACATATAATTTTCTTCTATAAATATTCCTTTCTTTTGAATCCTCCATGCTTTGTTCAATTTGAATGTAAATGGATATAACATGGGAAAATGATCTACTTTCAAGGAATTAACTTTGTCTTTCAATTGTCTATAGTGTGCCTTTGGAATTTTTTCCTTTCATCGATTGAAAAAAATTGGATTAAGCCCCCCCCCCCCCGCCCCCTCTTACAAAAAAGTTTTCAAAATTTTTCCAAAGTTCTTGATGCTACTCATGTTTACTATCCTTTGTTGGGCCCCTTTTGAAAGATTCTTATATGAAGTAGGAGTATCTTGTTAGATACTTTCTTTGGGCTTCTAGGTCTGACTATCATGACTTTCATAGAGTTTCTTGGGAGTTCTTCTTCCTTTCAAAGGAGTCTAGAAGCCTTGGCCTCCTTCCTACCTAGAAATGAGGATTATCTTTATGTACCAAGTGAGTCATTTATGCCTTAAACAGTAATGGGGTTTGGGAAATTATTCTTTTCCATTCTATTTCTTTAGGATTCTCTATTAGTAGGCCTATTTGGAAGGGGACTATCTTTCAAACCGTTCTTGTTATTAAAGAGCTAGTACAAATCCAAGTTACATTTTTCATTAAAAAAATCTAAAAATCTTGGGAAGTTTTCAAGACTTTGATTCATTGGGATGGTAAAGAATTTCATGATGGAATTTCTATGAACTAATAAAATATTTGGTGGTCATCTCTTTTTTATGTTTATGGTTTTCCTCTTGTGAAAACTCAAGGGGTCAGTGATCTTCATTTTCATAAATATGGAAATTAAATTCGCAAGGATTGTTTCTCAAGAGCCACCATTATTCTTTTCTCCTAGGAGGATTTATAGGTCTAATTTCATTTCTTTGGCCCACATTGGGAGACTTTTTACTTGATAGTTTCTTCTTTTCCTCCTTTATTCAAAATTTGGGCATTTCTTTATTAAGCCCTAGTGGAAGCACTAGAAATTGTATCCTTCTAATCCCCTTTCTAGCTATAGACTCAATATGGGTTATCATTGGTTGGTTCCTCACTTACCTATAATCAATATTCTCAACCAGTATTTTCATTTATAGTCTTCTCAAAGGCATGGCATATTTGGTTCTTTTTGTGTGGTATGCTATCATAGATCCTAGAATTGCTCATTTTTATTGGTGTGGTCTATAACAGGGCTTTCCCTTAGGCTCAAGGCTCAAACATTTGGGGTTCCTGATGCCAGATGTCATTTATGTGGTTATACTAATAATTTTTTGTATGTTTTTTGGTTTTGTTAGAGAGCTCAACAATTTTGAAGTTGGATTCTTGTCTTTTTCAAGCCTTTTAGACTAGATTCATTGTCTGTGGCATATAGCTTTATTGAAAGATTCTCCAAGGTTCCCCCATAGATATTCCTATATTTAGAATTATTTAAACATGAAGATTCTATTTATGCTATAGAAAGATAAAAATGTTATTCTTTTCACTCACATCTTTCTTGATATCAATATTTGAATGTAAATTAAAGCATGCATTTGTAATAATGTTCTTAAGTAGATTCAATTATTGGCTAACAAGGTGGCTCTCGAGGTGGCCCAACTTCAAGATTTGTTATAGAATTGGGGTAATGCACCATGTAAGGTTGCCAAAATATTGTTAAACTCTCCTTTGTTTGACTACACTTTATCCCAATGACATTACCATGATTGTGACATTTTGTCCCATTATTTTTAGAGACCCTAGGTCCTAGGATCCTCGTTACTCCTTTGTTGAAAGTCAAGATGGATGGAAGGATCACTCTAGCTCACATCCTTAGTATAGCTATAGTTTCTCCCACACTTTGTTTTCCTCTAGGTGTCCCTGTACAACAAATAATAAATTATTCTCTCACATGTCATTGGAAATTTCAGCTCTGAAGAACGAGGAAGAAAAAAAGATGACGAAACATCTATTATAGACCCTCCATAAACCCTACTAATGTATGGGGTTCTAAGGATCACCAAGACATTAGCACTACTCTTGCATCTTGAGGTGGCTTTTACTATATTTTATGAATAGTTTTAGTTTTTCACCTTATAGTCATGTGGACTCTTATAGGGTGATCTCATTTTCGTGGACTTTTTTTGTGAATATATACCTTTATATTAATACTTAATAGAAAGGGGATATTCATTAGAAAAAGATAATATTTTTAGACTTATTATGAAGCATCAAGATATTAGGTAGTTTGGGGATACATTTTTTTTTTGCATCAGACATTTACATATAGGGTTTTTTTTCATATCTTTCTACCCCTTTTCCTAGTAGAGATAGTTCTTAAGAAATCATATTAGGGAAATTAGACCTCAATCGAAAGATTGACTTCCATCATATGTACACCCACATATCTAAAAGTATTTCTATCTTTCATGGGATTGTATTTTAGGTGTAATCCCCTGTGAAAGAACTTTCATCTACATAGATCTTGATTATCATTTGAATCTTCTTCTTCAAAAAAAAAACTCAAATCATGGTACTTGTTTTACATATTGATATAAAGAGTAATTCTTTCCAATCCAAGAAAATGTGATATATATTTCCCAACATGGTCCCATGTAGAAAGCTATAGCTCGACATTCTAAGGAGCTAGGGGTCTTTTAAATATTTCTAAATTCATAAAGGACTAGTTGGAATCTCCTTTAAAAAAGGCTATCTTTGTTTTAAATGTAGAGTTTTTGAGATAAAGGAGAGAAAAATTTGTAAAGAAACTACCTTGTGAAATTTGAAATGTGGATGAAGATTATAGGTTTCCCTTCAAATACTCTATATTGTGTATTCTGAAAAAATAGGAAAATGATATTTGAGAAAATAAAAGAAACTAGCTATTTTCAAAAAATAACAAATACATAATAATAGCTGAAATCTAAGGAATCAAAAGAGTGGGGACTTTTTGTTCATAAGATATTTTACTAAAAACAATTGTTAATTTTTTTAATTAAACAAACTTCTTACCCTACAAATATAATTTTGTATTCCCTATGTAAAAGTTTGACTTCAACATTTCTATTGATTATGATAAAAGAAATCTTACAAATTGTATGTTTTTTCCATACTCATTTCTTAGATCCTTGAAATATGAGTTTATCATGTTAGAAATTGGATCAGACACAACCAAAAAAGGGATTTGTAAAAGAGACAAAAATAAATCTTTCACGTGCTAAAAAATCCATGCAAATCATTGCTGGAAATATAAGAGGAGTAACTAAGAGGGGAGGGGTGAGTCGTTTACCACAAAAATAAATCCCAAATCCCTTAGATGTTAGCACAAAACATAAACTCTGTTGAAACTTTTGTTACTTGGTTAACACACGGGGACTTAGTTAACACTAACAATGTGTTGTGTCTTAGCAAATATTGAATATGCAAATCTTAAGATGTTAACTATTATTAACCTTAATTAAGTTGTATACAAATAAAATAAATAGCATGAGTACAAGTGACACCAAGATTTTATATGGAAACCCAATTTGGGAAAAACCAACAATTACAACTAGTTACTAGCTTTCACTCTTTTGAAGTAAACCCTATTAGGAGCCAACACTGTTAAAGGTTACAAAAAACACTATTATGTGTAACCCTATTAGAGGATTTAATAACCCTATTGGGGGTGGCCTTGTTAGAGGTCTTTAGATGTTTCAATCTAGAAATGCCACCTTGTTAGAGGATTTACAAATAGCTATTAAGCCAACTCTTTTAGGAGATTTGATACACTAATACAATGGTTAGAGAGTAAAAATGATATGACCTAATTGTTGATGCAAATTTATCTTTTATGAGTTCATATCTCAATTCTAGCTTTAGTACTATCCTTCTTGATTGAATGTATCTTTGTAGATCCTCAAGGATATTCTACTTATCCTTCAAAATTGCTTCTTTTAAGCATCTTCTTATCTTCCACACATTCTTACACACTTTTGGTCCTCAACTTTCCCTTATACTTATATTATATACATTGTCAAGTCATCTTGAATACAACTTATAATAATTAATATTCATCTCTTCATTCAGCTCGAACCATCAAACAAATCTATTAAACTCAATATGAAGAAACAATAAAATCTTTTGTTAGTTAACATAATGTAGTAGACACTAACTTTGAAATGATTTTTCTATGTTAACATAGTGAACTTGATTAACACTCCAAATTTGTAAACTTCCTTTAGTAACCAAGTGAGCTCAATTAACAATAGTTCTATCCAAGTTTCCTTTGTTAACTGAGTGAGCTCAATTAACACTCAACTTTTGTGAACTTCTCTTTGATGCCTGAGTGAACTTGATAGATAGTGTCTATAGAAGATAGATTGATACAAGTATGATAAATGTGCTTCAATCATTATTTTGTCACTAATTTCAAACTTGCTAGTTACTGGTAAGACAATTTCTTATATGATTTAAGTACTATCATTTATTTGATTGATGAAGAGGATTTGATCAAACAAGGTAACAATAACTCCTAGAGGAAAGGTTGAACTTTATGGTATGAAAATGAGTACAAGAATTGGGTAAACTAGTGATATTATCGTGCATAGATAATCTACTTAAGGTTGCAAAGCTTGGTTACACTAAGTAAGTTTAGAAGAACAAGTTAAACAAAGTTTTTCTACTAAGCTTGACCAAGTGGATAGTAGGTGCCGAGAAAAAATAGTGCAAGTAGAGAAAAAATGAGTTAGAGCTAAGAAAAGTCAATTTTAGTGTAAGTTGAGTGAAACATTGTAAGCTAGGTAAAGTTTAGTTGATGTCTAGCACCAATAAAATTTAGTTCGTGTCGAGTGTTTTATTAGTGGATGCCAAGCAACATAGTATGTGTCGAGCATTAGAAGACACTTAATGTTGAGTGTCAACATTATGGGTAAGATCAAGAATTTGATGAATTTGAGATGACAAGTTTGATTTCATGGATTGTGTGAACTATGTGGAAGATAAGGTTAATGTGTTGGTGGCACATAATTCATGGTGAACCATTTTGAGGCAAATTGAAAGAGAAATAAAGGAGAAGTTTATAGAAGGGAATGAAATAAAATGAGGGGTAAATCATTGAATCCTACCTAATCTAACCTAACCCTAAAATAGACAATGGAGGATGAAAAAAAAATGATCTTAATTCTCTATCTATAGAGATGGCTAGTCAAAAGCAAGGGTTGTCATGTGCAAGAACCTAAGGAAGACAAGGAGTTTAGGGTATTCATTCAATGACCTAAGAGAAGAGATTGCATTGGCAAGCAAAGAAAGTAGACTTAAGAAAATGGATTATTGAAGGGTGCACAAGCTATTTGAGCTGATGAGTGTGAAGCCAAGCAGAATGGAGGACTGAAACATAAATCTATAGTCTACAAATGAAGTTGTAAGTTGTTATCATATCAAGCCAAACTATTAGTCTCTAATCATTGTATGAATCTAGGGTAAATCCTTTGGATTAAGGTAAACCTAATAGTAATTTGTAAATCCTTTAATAGGGTGACATTCCAAGTGAATGATCTAAAGTCCTCTAACAAGGCTTACTCCTAACAGGATTATTGAAATCCTTTAACTAGGTCACATTTAATAGTGTGTATTGTAGCCTTCCATAGGGTTGGCCTTTCACAGGGCATCACTTCAAAAGATTGAGAATGAGTAGCATGTTACTAGTGGTTTTTCCCAAATTTGGTTTTCATGTTAAATCATTATGTCAAATGTTTTATTGAATCTATTATGTTTCATGTTTACATTTTTGCAAATTGATTTGATAGCAACCTACAATTTTAAGTGTTTGCATAATCTAATGGATGCATGCATGATGGATTTTTTTTTTATGGATATGGGTTTACTATGCTGTGAAAAGTTTTAATTATACATCTAGACCTTGGATAACTGATTCACCCCCCAATTAATCTAGAGAATTCCAAGAAGTGGTATCAACACCATCTACTTAAGAGGACTAGTTTGAAGGCACTAGAAGCACAAAGATTAAGATGTGAAAAAAAGAAGTACCCAAGCTCAATAGAGATAACTTCCTTGCCTAGAAAAGCTTGATGAAGCTACACCTAGGAGCTCTTGGAGATCATGCATAATCTACCATAATTGTTGAGTATACTGATCCTGTTAGATCTCTAATTGCTGAAGATCTAAAAAAGAAGAAAGAACACAACAAGGAAATGTTGGAGATTTCCTCTACCCTAAGGTATGCCTATTTTGATGATATCAAAGGTTGTGACAATGCAAATAAAATGTGAGATGCTCTACACACTATTTATGGACGTGACAAGAATGTTCTAAGAGCCAAAGTTGAGAGTCTCAGGGGTAAGTTCAATGATATGAGAATGCAAGAAGGTTAGAATATTGCTCAATATTGATTTAGGATAAAAGATGATGTTAATGAAATAAGATGAGCTATTGGTAAAATAGATGATGATATTATACTAAGAAAAGTTTTAAGAACATTGCTACCTATTTATGCTATCAAAGTTTTTCAATACAAAAGCTAAGATGTATGCCATGGAATTATCTAACTATTGGTGTAAATACATATTTACTATTTACACTTACTTAAGTTTACTTAGGTTAATGCATTATTTTATTAATTTTTATTATTTTATTTTGTAAGACACTTAAAAATTTGCACACCTTTTTGAGTTGTCATGTTGACAACACAAAAGTATGTAACTCTATTTTAGCACATGGTGTCTACAACACTAGAGTTTGCATCATTTGCTGAGTTTTCATGTTGACAACATAGTTATTCACACTCCCTTTTTAGCACATGTTGTCTACAACACTGATTTGCATGTCACACCCTTGTAGGCTTATCCTCTCATTATCACACTTACTTTTGTGCTTAATGGAGGATAACCCATATCTAGTGGACATGTGCTTGGTTGTATGACTTATCATGATGCTACTTCCAAGGCATTCTAGATGTATCTCAGAGGCCTTTATATACGCACACTCCTAGTATAGTCTCAACGCATATTGAATGAATATATTGTCATTTTGATCATAATCTCTCTTTCTAGTCTACAGTTGTGCTTGTGTTTGAGTTCTTAGTTCCTAGGTAAATTTTGCCCCAAGGAAAATTCTTACATGGTATCAGAGCTTGGAAATTTTTTCATCACATAGGCATTCAAGATCATTATTGCTTCAACACCTTAGCCCAAATCCAGAGTATTGCAAAAATTGGGAGCATCTAGAGCTAGATCTGACCTCACCATTGCATCTGAAATGCTGATTTGGTGAAGATTGACTATAAATATGCCTACCCTAGGCCAAAGTCGACCATGAGGCAAGTTTTTTTTTCAAATCAACTCCTGGAGGCCCCAATTTATAGATTAGGTATGGTCATTTATAAATCTCATTAATTAATTTTTGAGTCTATAATTGATTTCTCTACAAATTTATTTTTGTCAATATTTATAGAAAAAAAATTTGCCCTCCTAGCAAGTAGCAAAGAAATTTTTTTTAGCAGAACTAACCAATGACACCTTGGCTCTACAATTTGAAGGTTTTTTGTGTGTAGACAAATATTTTTCATTTTATTTGTGGCCATACAGTTCAAATTCTGGCCATAACCTATGACCAGACTCACCACAGCTTCCATGATACTAGTAAGTGCAATCGACAATGAACACATATTTTTGGGCATATACACAAAGCACTCTCCATCAACAACCCTCTTCATTTTAACCTATGTGGTTAATTCCTTTTAAAAAGTTAGTAGGCTTCCCACACATCCCATGTGGGATTAAATTTCCTAAGTGCTAGCCTATGATCCACCATTTCTTGGCAATAATCCCACCGATAAAAACTATCATTAAAACCTAGCGTGTTCCCTCCTGTGGACTATTTGTTTGGAGATTCTTGGAAATGACTCTCTACAGAACTATTTCTATCATTTTTTTCAAATTATTCCAACACTATGTTGGTGGTTTTCTAGCATTGAGATTCCATTTGAAGTTTAATTAGTGTTGTCAGCATCTTTCTGGCCTATGGTTAAAAATTCTAGCATCGACAATTGTGAGAAACCTGGCGTGTTCAATTTTTGGCTCTACCCAACCATGATTTTAGTTAGCCAGTGATTGTCTAACCTTATGGTTACCGTTGACAGTGAACAATACTTTTTCTAGCAATGTGCACAAAAAAACCTTATGACATGTCACCTATTGGAGAGCCTGTCACATGCATCAAGTCCACACCATCAACACCATTTTCACAACATGTCATTAAGACACAGAGATTGCCACCTGTGCCATGTCACTTGCCACATGTGTATCTATACGATGACATGTGTCATGTCCATATAGTATGGACATCCTAGTCACCTACCGCATCAGCCTAGGTGCTAATTTTTTTTGCTGACATCAGCATTTCATGCGAAAAAATTGACGGTTGTCTGAACATCATTCTCAGGCAATTTTGAACTATAGTGATTGCTATTTGACCACCAAATTTAAGATATTAATTTAACTACTAGACCCCTCTCCAAATTTCTTTTTGATTTGGCAGCCTAACTTTGTGAGCCCATAACTTGACCATCTAGACTCCAATTTAGGTGTAATTTTTTTCAAAAAATTGGGTAGAATTTCCTAAACTTTCTAGTGGTGGTGTTGTTTTCTATTTTTGGTGTAAGGATTTTGTAGAGATTATGTTTTTTGGTGACTATACCTACATAATCCTACATTTTGCAACTTCAAATGCTCTATATGAGCACATCTGGTCACTTTTTCAAGTTCCATTTTTTTTGAAAGTGCATTATTTTTCATTTACTTTCTAGATCTGTAGTCAAATTCTTGGTTGTGTGGAAAAAATTCTCACTTTTAGAACTAGTACTTTTTCTACATTATAAAGCTTTGATTACTTTTCATAATTGATGTACATCTGAGCTACAGTGCTTAGTGATAGATTTGGTCCTCAAAAGTTAGTTGTAAAAGTAAAATCAGAAAGTCCACTTTGTTCATTTTGACAAGTGGCCCATTGTACATGCACTACTTATAAAGTGCCAAAAGAATATTTAAAGGGGGGGGGAGGCTGTGCACTATGTTCTTATGTCTCTCTTTTGTGCTCTTTTCATTTTTGCATCATGGTTCATTTAAATGTCCACCTCTAACTTCACACAATTATTCTACATGGAAAGATATTGCATGGAGTAGATTAATGGAAAAATGATATAGTCTTTATGTTGATGGTATAATTACCAAACCTACTGATGCTAAAGAACTCATTGAATGGAAAAAACAAGACTAATACACTTTAGGAATAATTAGGAGTTGTGTACATAGAGATCTCTTCTTTCACATTGCTAGTTTCACGGAATCCAAACCAGCTTGGGACAAACTTGAATCATTGTATGGTAAGGTGGATGAATAAAAGGGATTTTAGATTGAGCATGATCTACTTCTCTTCGATCCAAAGAACTTTGACACAATTTAGGATTACATCAACAAAGCCAATGAGTATAGGGCACTTCTTAAATATTTTGGAAATCTCATGAGGGATGACAAGTTGATTCATCACATACTAAAGAGGCTACCTTCAAATTACACTTCATTTGTTTTGAGTTTTAATACTCACAGGTTGACCATGGGAATTACTTACCAAAAGCCTTCATTTGATGCATTCGCAAAGATGTTGATTGTTGAGCAATCTCACTTAATGGATTTAGGACTTCTCAAGTCATCAAAGACCAAAGCCTTGGTGGCTAATGATGAGCACCAATCAAGTCAAGGAGGGAAAAGAAACAACAACAAGAACTAATGGAAGAAGCAAACACAATCTGAGACACAACAATCCTCCTCACAGCAAGGAAATTCTTCTTCCAACAAGAATGGAAGTAATGAAAAGAAGGAAAAACTTTTTTGTGCATAGTGCAAAAATCCAAATTGACACAAACCAAGGCAAGAGTATCGCTAAAGGAGATGCCCTAGCCCCTTGCAAATAACCATGTAGTGGAAACACAATAGCAAAAAGCAAGAATGCAAAATCTGATACCAAATAAAAATAATATATTCATAAAATATAATTGATTACATGCAATGTGTCAGACTATAAGGCCTTCCCGATTATAGCCAAATACAAAGCAAGTAATAGTTTTGCAAGATCCCTCAAAATCCAATCCAAACCCTAGCTAGCCTAGATTCACACTCTAGTAGAAACCCCAAAGAAGATCTCAACTTGGACTTGCAAGCTCACCAAACAATCCCCTTGTTTTCCAAGCCACAACTACTAGCTCCTCCACTTCCCCATGATGAATGAATAATGACTAAAGACTTTTCCACAACCCCTACTTATACCAATCTAAGCCACAAGTCAGCCTAGAACACAGATTAAATACAATTATATAAATTAAGTGCCACACGTCAGCCAACAACAACAATTAAATGTCCAAAATCAATGTCTTAGTAAAATTGTGATATCTCCTAGCTTTGAATGAATTAAAACTTGTGCTTCAAACCATAGGTAGAAATCTAGGCTTTCTTCAATCGCTAAATTTTTTTCATCCTCTAACTCATTGTAGAAAATTAGTTATACAACTTGAAAGAGACACCAAACTCCCAAAACATGTTGAGCACTAGTCCAAGAACCCTTTAAGAGTCACCAAGCAAACCCAAGATGCTCCTACATCACAAATTATGATGAGCATTATTGCAAGACTAAAATAATTGATGAGTTAGAAAATCTGTTAGGATAAACCACAGATAGAAATAAAAACTACATGCAAATATAACCAATAAAAAAAAATAATAGATCACACAGAAATGAACACAAGGCACCAAGATTTAACGTGGTTCACCCAATGTCTAGGCTACACCCACCAAATAGCAAGTCCAATATTATTACAATCTAGTGATTACAACCTAATTACAATCCATAATCCCTTATAGCTCAATACTACTGCAAGAACCAATTTTGCATCACATCATAATGAAAAGAAAAAATACCTAACCCTAAACCCTTTTATACAAGTATTTTATCCATTTTAGGGTTACAACATGTCGACCATATGTTGGCCATAATATGTCAGCTATAACTAATTATGAAGTATGTACAATAATTTCCTAATCAGTCACCATAATCTAATAATCTCCCACTTGGGGACTGACCAGGTTCCACACTAAACAATAATCTCCCACTTGGAGACTAATCCTGTAGCAATACCACTACCACATGGGCTCCCACTGGATCAAACCACCCTAGACTCTACTATTCTTTTATTCATGTTCAGTCTAGAAGATCAACTAAACCTAAAGAGGAGTTCAACTTCTCCCTTGTTACAACCTTTGTCAATATATCTGTTGGATTGTCATTTGTATGGATCTTATCCAACTTTAACTGTCCATCCTCCAAAACAGACTGAATGAAATGGTACCGCAACTATATGTGTTTGGTCTTAGAATGTAGAGCTGAATTCTTTGCAAGATGAATGACACTCTAACTATTTGTGAACAAATAATTATCCTTCTTAGGATGTCCCAATTCTTCCAAGAAGAACTAAAGCCATATCATCTCCTTGGTTACTTCTGTAGCAGCAACATACTCTGCCTGTGTAGTGGATAGAGCATTAATCTTCTGTAACCTAGAAACCTAGCTCACAGCTGCCCCACCAACAGTAAAGACATAACCTATAGTACTCCACCTGGTATCAATATCCCCTACCAAATTTGAGTCAACATAGTCTTGTAAATCAGTATTAGAGCCCCCAAAGTGTAAACACTTATTGGATGTTCCTCTCAAATATCTGAGAATCCACTTGATAGCATTCTAATGCTCAAATCCTGGATGACTCATATACCTTCTAATGACTCCCACTACATGTGCAATATCTGACCTAATGCATACCATATCATACATCAAGCTTCCTATAACTGAAGCATAGGGTACCTTGGACATCTTATCCTCCTCTTCTAGTGTCTTAGGACACATCTCCTTGGTCAACTTCAAATGACCAGGTAAAGGTGTGCTGATAGCTTTAGCATTCTCCATAGAGAAACGCTACAACACCTTCTCAACATAATCAGCCTGAGATAGCATCAATGTCTTTTTCTTTCTATCTCTAGAAATATTCATACCAAATATTTGTTTTGCTGCTCCCAAATCCTTCATAGAAAATGCATGTGCTAACTGGCATTTTTGCCCCGTAATATGATCCATGTTAGACCCAGTTACAAGCATATCATCAAAGTATAAACATAAAATAGTGTAGCTGTCATCATCCAACCTCTTAAAATAAACACAATAATTTTAATGACACCTATTATAACTATGCTCATGCATAAACTTGTCAAATTTTAGATACCATTTCCGAAGTGCTTGCTTCAAGCCATATAAACTTGTCTTCAATTTGCACACTAAGTTATCCTTACCTTTGACCTCAAATCCCTATGGCTAAGCCATATATATTTCTTCATCCAAATCACCATGAAGAAAGGCTATTTTAACATCCAACTGCTCTAAATGCAAATCTTCAATAGCCACAAGACTTAAAACAATATAGATAGAAGTCATTTTAAGAACAGGATAAAATATCTCATCAAAATCAATTCCCTTTTTCTATGCAAATCCTTTTACAACAAACCTGGCCTTAAATCTTTTCTTACCTCCTTCCTCTTCTTTCAACCTATAAACCCACTTATTCTATAAAGCCTTTTTTCCTGTAGGCAACTTGCACAAATCTAATGTCTTATTCTTCAGCAAAGAGTCCATTTCCTCTTTCATTGTAGACTCCCACTAAATCTTAGTAACCACCTGCATAGCTTCATCAGAACTTTCAGGTTCACCAACATCAGTAAGTAAAATAGAATACAAAGAGGGAGAAAATCTTTGTGGAGGTCTAATTTGCCTCGGTTATCATCTAACATTCACCGATGTGTGTGGTATTTGTTATTTCAGTTGTTGTACATCATGAGGAATGGCTGGAACATCAACTTTTGGAGTATCATCCAGCACTACATAATCATCTTCTCTCTTCTCATGTTGCTACAATAGATCTTTGTACAACACTTTCTCATTGAATATGACATCCCAGTTTCTTAAAATTTTATGATTTTCAAAATTCCAAAGCCTATAACCAAATTCATTAATGCCATATCCAAAAAAGACACGTTTTTTTGATTTAGCTTCTAGTTTGGTTCTATTTTCAGAGTCTATATCAGCAAAAGCTTCACAACCAAAGGTCTTGAGAAAAGAATAACTCACTATCTTTCCAGTCCATGCTTCCTCTAGAATACCACAACCCAAAGGAGTAGAGGGACCTCTATTAATCAAATATACTATAGTATTGATAGTTTTTGTCCACATGTGTAAGGGCAACCCAACATGCAACCTCATGCTCCTTGCGCGCTCCATTATAGTCCTGTTCATGCGTTCAACCACTCCATTTTCTTGTGGAGTCCTTAGAACAATTTTCTATCTATGAATACCATTAGAGGAGAAATAATCTTCAAATTTATGACTGCAATACTCACCACCATTATCAGATCTAAGACATTTTAATTTCTTACCAGTCTCATTTTCAACCAAGCATTTCCATTTTTTAAAAGTTTGAAATACATCAGATTTCTATTTAAGGAAATAAACCCATACTTTTCTAGTTGTGTCATCAATAAATGTAACATAATAATGAGAGCTACCAAGGGAAGATACTTGAGCTGGTCCCCATACATTTGTATGCACAAGTTCTAATTTCTCCTTTTTGTTTTCCTTCCCAGTCTTAACAAAACTCACTCTCTTTTGTTTTTCATACACACAACTTTCACAGAAATCCATATTAACACATTTTAGACTTGGTAAAAATTTCTTTTAATGAAGCACTTTCATACCTTTCTCACTCATGTGTCCAAGTCTATAGTGCCACAGTGTTGTATTAGAATGTATAACAGCTATTTGTTCTCCCTGCTCAACTGCAGCAATTGTTCTTGAATATTAATTTTTCTTTGAAACAATCAAAGTAGAAGGAACAATATGACCTATACAAAGATATAAGGTGCCTACTTTCACACCTTTTTCTACTACAAGGGAACCTTTTGAAACCTTCCAATTTTTATCATTAAAAGTAACTACACAACCCTCATCACCGAGTTGCCCTGCTGAAATTAAATTTCTACCCAGCCTTGGAACATGTCTTACCTCATGTAGTAGCCAATGATTCCAATTTTGCAACTTAATCTTAATTTTTTCCTTTCCAACAATTTGATAGGGTTCATTATCCCCCAAATAAACAAGCCCAAAATCACCTTGGACATAATCAATGAAATAACCTTTATGAGGTGTAGCATTAAATGAAGCACCAGAATCTAAAACCCATGAATCATCAACACTTTCTAAAAATAGAAGCAAAGCATCCTCTTCAGATTTGTTACTTACCACATTTGCCTCCTTGTCTCCATCTGATTTATCTCCTTTATTTTTCTTTCGATTCCAACAATATTTCTTTTTGTGCCCTAGTTTCCCACAGTACTAGCAATCATTTGGTCCTCTCAATTGAGACCTCTTTCCCTTTGACTTTCGTCTTGATTTCCCATGATTTCTAGAGTTACTTCCTCTCTTAGTCATTCTGCCCATGCTTTGTGCATTCAAAACACTTCCTGATGTAGATCCACCTGAGGATTTCCTACGAGTTTCCTCACTCAAAAGAACACTGATCACATCATCATATTTTAGGGTACTAGATCTAGGAACAGAATTACTCACCGTCATTACCAAGCCATTCTAGCTTTCAGGCAAAGAACACAAAATCAAGAGAGCCCTAATTTCTTCATCAAAATTGATACCCACAGAAGATAACTGACTAGTAATAGTATTAAACTCATTTAAATGATCTGCAATAGATCCACCTTCTACCATTTTCATATTAAATAAATGCTTCATGAGAAATACCTTGTTTGAAGCAAAGGGCTTTTCATACATTGTCGCTAGGGTTTTCATCAAGTCTTTTGTCATATTTGCTTTTGTAATATTAAATGCCACTAATGGTGCCAAGCATAACCAAATGCTCCCAAGTGCCTTTCTGTCCAAAAGATCCCATTCAGCATCTGACATAGTTTCCTAATTCTTTGCTTTGCCTTCCAATAGCTTCCATAAATCCTTCTGATAAAGATATTCTTCCATTTGCATCTTCCATAATTAGAAGTTATGCCCATTAAACCTATCAACCCTTAGCTTACCCTCATCTGCCATTACTCCCACTCAACTGTGAAACTTTCCTGCAGAGCATAACTGAAAAATAGCTAGGCTCTGATACCACTTGTTAGGATAAACCACAGACATAAATAAAAACTACATAAAAATATAACCAATAATAGAAAATAATAGATCACACAGAAATGAACACAAGGCACCAAGTTTTAATGTGGTTCACCCAATCCCTAAGCTACATCCACCAAACAGAAAGTCCAATATTATTACAATCCAGTGATTACAACCTGATTACAATTCATAATCCCTTACAACTCAATACTGCCACAAGAACCAATTTCACATCACATCATAATGAAAAAAAAATACCTAACCCTAAACCCTTTTTATACAAGTATTTTATCCATTTTAGGGTTACAACATGTCGGCCATATGTCAACCATAATATGTAAGCTACAACTAATTATGAAGTATGTACAGTACTTTCTTGATCAATCACCATAATCTAACAAAATCTACTTAGGAAGAACAAGATTCAAGTGTCAGGTACTTCCAAGGATTCAACTTCAACCTCTTCAAAGGGAAAAGGGAAAACATTTATGGAAAATTGAAGTTCTTCTTCAAAATGGATACTTGACTCAAGTTCCTGCTATCATATGGGTTCTTCAAATGAAGAATTTTCTTCATTGAAGTAGTTAGAGGTACCACACATCTTTGTGGGAGATGATACTAAAATGGAAGTTGAAGGAAAAGGACATGTGGAAATGAAAAATGGAGAATTTAGAGATGTTCTCTATGTTCTAAACCTTAGCTCCAATATCCTATTAGTTTACCAAATCATTCACCTTAGAGATGATCATAAAATTGAGTTCCTTCCAGATTCAATGATTGTGCATAGTCCTAGAGATGATTCATTAGTTGCAGTGGGGACAGTCAATGATGACAAGGGACTTTATTTTTTCTCCCACTTTGTGCCTAAGTCTCCTTCTCAAGCCTTGTTGACTCATTCACATTCACAAATAAAACTATGGCATGAGTGGTTTGGTCATCTTGCCTTTTGCTATCTTCAATAACTTTTCTCAAAACACATGGTCAAAGGTCTACCTAATATCAACTTTTCTAAGGGTAAGTGTTCATCATGTTTAGTGGATATGCATCTTGAAGAGAAGTATGATAAAGAGAAGTCTTCAAGAGCACCAATTATTCTCCAATTGGTTCACATGATTTTAGCAGGTCCTTTTGCAGTGACTTCAGTTAGCCAAGTCCACTACATCCTTACCTTTGTTGATGACTTTTCATGATTCACATGGGTCTACTTCCTTCATCACAAGAATGAAGTGGTTGATAAGCTTCAAGGCTTTAAGAGTCATGTTGAACAAATATAAAGGAAATCTATCAAGGTTCTACAGGTGGATAATGAGAAAAGATATGTACACAAAAGACTTAGGGACTTTTGCAAATGTGAGGGAAATGATCTTTAGAATCCACCAACATTCAGTCTACATAAGACAAATGTTTCAGCACTAAGGATTAGGACTCTCAAATCCATGGCAAGTTGCATGATAAAAGCCAAGTCTCATGATCCTACATTCAAAGTTGAAGCCATTAGAAATGCTACTCACATACTTAATAGGTCTCCTCATAATGCCTTAGATGGGAAGACTCCTTTTGAGGCATGGTGCAGCAGAAAACTAGTTGTGAGTCACTTCAGAGTCTTTGGTTGTCCAGCATGGAAAAACCTATCTTCTAGGGGATGCAAGGCATTGTCATCTAGGCCTTGTACTTTCATTAAGTATGAAGATAGTTCTAGGGCTTATAGACTTATGGATCTAGAGACTCATGAGATTTTTGTGGAGAAGGATGTTCACTTTGAGGAAAGTTCACCCAACTTATCCTCTAATCCTCTTCGCACTTCATACATAGTGAAAACTAATAGTGACACCAATGATAGTGCTTAAATAGATTTAAACACACGGGGTTCTATCAATAGTTGCACTGAGAGATTGCATCATTAGTCTAGTACACATGCTTATATTGCCATAGTGAAAGGTCCAGCATAGCATGGTACATCTTATCTTCTAGCTCCAGCTTCAATTGATGACTACATGGTAGACATTGTAGGCTTTTTCATAGAGTCACACACCACAAACTTGGGAGATAGCCTTGAGGACTTACATCTTCTCATTGATGTCGATGATCCTTCTACAGTTGTTGCGAGGGCTCACTCTAACCCTCATGTCCATTCTCTACATGATCAATCTTCATAGGTTGGCATGATTATGGATCCTTATGAACAAAAATTGTTAGAGGTTTCTTTACTAGTAGAGGAGACAAATGGTTCATTTGCACAGGTTCAACAGACATCCTTGCTAGATCTGCATTCATTCTTTTCAACATAGTTGGAAGGGGTGAACTTTAGTATTAGCACAAGGATACTTGAGTAGGTTTCAGGGCCACCATACATCTTTAGGATTGTACGTTTTCCTTTGTTTCTTCCAAAGGGGAGGAACATCATTCTACACTCTTGGACTAGCTTCTTCCTTGGAGTAGCACTCATTGTTGGCATTCTTCATTTGGGGGGGGGACTACCTTGTCTTTCTTCCTCTAATTTCTTATGGGGGGGACTTTTTCCTCTTATGAGGTTTTGTCTCTCTTCTTCTTCACTTATGTATATACTAGATATATGTCATAATAGGGGGTTCTTGATTACTTCATCCATCCATGCATCCCTATTTATCTCTCTTTTTGGAGGAGGGTTTTTCTCATGAGGTTTTCCCTCTTTATTCACTTTATGAGAGATTTCATTTCATTATGTATATGGGTAGCTAACATTGCCTACTAGCTAAGACTCATCTTGCCCTTCATCCTAATTTTGGTAAGCTTAAGGGTTTTCCCTTAAGTTGCACTTAAGGGGGGTGTTGGTGTAAATATGTATTTACTATTTACACTTACTTAAGTTTACTTAGGTTAATGAATTATTTTATTATTTTATTTTGTGAGACATTTAGGAGTTTGTGCACCTTTTTAATTTGTCATGTTGACAACATAGAAGTATGCAATTCTATTTTAGCATGTGGTGTCTACAACATTAGAGTTCACATCATTCGCTAAGTTGTCATGTTGAAGACACAGTTATTCACACTCCCTTTTTAGCACATGTTGTCTACAACACTAATTTCTATGTGACACCCTTCTAGGGCTTATCTTATTATCATCACACTTACTTTTGTGCTTAATGGAGGATAACCCATATCTGGTGGACATGTGCCTAGTTGTATGGGTTATCGTGATGTTGATTCTGAGGTATTCTAGATGTATGTCAGAGGCCTTTATATATAGGCACTACTAGTGTACTTTCAACTCATATTGAACGAATATATTGTCATTCTGATCATACTCTCTATTTCTAGTCTACAATTATGCTTGTGTTTGAGTTCTTAGTTCTTAGTTGAATTTTTTCCTAAGATAAATTCTTACGCTAACTCTTGAAGGTTTGGTAGGTAGGCTCACTTATTTTGAGCTATCTAATTTTGATAATTATAGACCTAAAAATATTGAATCTACTTTCAAAGCTAAGTTTTCATTAAAGTAACCTAATGAGAAGAGGAAGAAGAAAAGAAAAAATATGTGTCTAGTGATAGTGATACAAATGAGGAAGATTTAGATCAACTTGAAGTACTATTAGCAAGGAGATTTCATAGAGGTAAAGGCAAGTTTGAAAATAAGTTACCCATCATGTGTTTCAATTGCAATGAAGTTGGTCATATTACTACTAGATGTCTAGAGAAGAAGAATTACAGAGGTGGTAACAAGTACAAAAGTAGAAAATATGAAGACAACAAAGAATACAAAGATAAAGGAAAAAAATCTTGCTACATGAAGAAAAAAAAGATGGATTTGAAGATCATGATGATGAAGTGGTGTATGTTGTAATGAAAGATGAATCTAACGAGGATGAGTCAAGTGCACTAGTGCCTTGTCTAAACAAGACTGATAGATGGATCATTAATAGTAGGTGTTCACATCATATGAGTGGAGATAAAAGTAAGTTCATTACCTTGAATTATTATGATAGAAATAGTGTAAGGTTTGGTAATGATGCACCATGTCTAATAAAATGAAAAGGTTCTATCAAGCTCATAGAAAAGATTTTATGTGAGGATGCTTACTATGTTGAAGGACTTAACTATAATTTATTGAGTGTGTTCTAACTAAATAATTTTAGTTTTCAGGTTGAGTATCAGAAAAAAATAGCTAAGATATATGATATTGATGAAAAATTAATTGAAAAAGGTGATCAAGCTAGAGGTAATTTATTCTATCTTGATATAGAGGATGCTACTTATTTAGCTATAAAATTTGATGATGTATGGCTATGGAACAAGATGTTATGTCATGTTAATTTTGATAACTTGGTTAGTATCAATAACATGAGAAGAGTTAGAGGTTTGTCTAAGTTAAAAAAGTCCGAAAATTGCAAACAATGTCAACTAGGCAAAATGACAAAGTCAAGTTTTAAGAGAAAGACTCATACCTATAAAAGAATATTAGGGATTGTTCATATTGACTTGTGTGGACCAATTGAAGTGTAAAGCTACAAAGGAGATAAGTATATTATGCTACTTGTTGATGATTTGTAGTGCCTGCCCCTGGTTCACATTTTGTTATCATTGCTGAACTCTTTTAGAGCTAGTTTCATGTTGATGGTTAGTAACATTATTATGAGATTATCAGATATTGTGCTATGGATTTACTTGATATGTGATGAGATTACTTAGACTCTACATTTCATGTATGTATTATGATTATTTTTAGTGTTTGCAATTATTAATGATGATTAGTAAGATGATTTATTATCATATGTGTTTTCTTATGGATACTTACCCCATACTTGCATGTGTATGGTGTGTGTGTTTTCTTTGTGTGTTTGCTTTTGTATAGTGTGTCTGATGTGGTTAAGGAAGGGAGTCGTAGTCACTTGCTAGTCAAGATCTACACGATGCACCACTTTCTGCCATTGCCTGTTTAGTTTAGTATATTGTGCTTGTACATGCATGGTTTTTATGCAGGTTGCAGGTATCGGGTATCGACTTTCCTGAATTGCCAGGATGAGCATACCCTATCACACTATCTCAATGATAAAAGAAAGGAGATAAATTCTCAAGTCCAAATCCCAACTCTTTAAGCCATTTGTTCTAATTGAAAAAATTAGAACAAGTATCTAAGTTGAGTACCCTCTGAATGCGTCAGATGATGTAATTCGTGATATAAACCCCTTGGTTTGATTTGTATGTATTTTGGCTATGATGGATTTTTCGTATTTTTACCTTTGTGAGTCTTTGGAGTATTTTCTATTAATTAAGCCTAATTAAAAGATTTAATTAATGGTTTAATTAAATAAAAAATTAATATGATATTTTAATACTTATTTTATTTAATTAATTAAAAAATTAATTAAATAAAATAATTAAATTTAAAAATAAAATAATTAAATTGGAAGATAAAAATTATAATATTAAATTTGGAATGTGACAATATTTATTTTAATAATAATATATTAGGAGATCATTTTTAAATAAATAACTAAATAATATTATTATTAAAGCTAATAAATATTTTAGCAATAAAGTTTTGGAAAATAAAATTGAAAAGTGGAAAATATATTTTTAAATTATTAAAAGATTCTAAATCTCATATGATTAAAATATAAATATATTAAGATTGAAAAGTGGAGATATTAAAGTTAGTGCATAAGACTTAATAAATAAATAAATAAAAATAGAAAGAGTAAAGTAAATTGGAATTATAAGCTTGCATGAGAATTAACATGTGTCAACAACACGGGAGTTAGTGCATCAATTAAGCACAAGGTGTCTACAATTCTATGATTCATCAAAAAGAATTGGAAAAGAACCATGCTTAGTTGGTGACACCTTTCAGCGGTTTCAAGAAGCATTCCAAAAGTTTCTTGAGAGCTCTTTATATTCAGGCATTCATAGAAGCTTAAATGAAAAAGCTTAATGGAAGCTACAAGCTTAATGAAAGCTACAAGATTAATGGGAGCCACGGGCTACAAGCTAAAATAGAAGCTTCAAAGCTTACATGCATGGGAGAAGATTCATATGCTCATATATTTTCTACTTGCTTCTATGCTCCTTCTAGCACTTCTAATCACTTGGAGGATTTGATCGGCTTGGATTCTTGGAAGAATTGCGAATAATGGAGAAGGAAGGGATTTTCTATGGACTTCTGAGGCATGACAACTTAGCATCAGTATCCAGGTGCACTCGTGATATTCTCATATTCCCTTTGCACTCTTTCTCTTTGTGTCTTCATCATATCTGTTTTATGTGTCTGAATACTCTCTGTATTTGAAATTGAAATTTAAATATTTTATTTGGATGAGAAGAAAATAATAGAAAAACTCTAGTTCCAAATGAGAAAAAAATTAGATCTTAATCGGGTTTGGGTTCGAATTTATATTGTGAAATTAGATAGATAAGATTTGAAATTAAAATAGAAATTCTATGTTAAAAATTTGAATGATTAGATGTAATCTTTCTATCAATTATACTTTTAGATGCATATGAACAAACCCTTTTATGGTTAATTTTAGAGAACAATTATTTTAACAGGAAATTCTTAATTCATCACAAATTGTCCTGTCGCTGCCCCTTGGATAGACCTGAATTCAATCATTCATAACTTTTTATCATGATCGAATTTATTCAATCGCTCTAGTCAGAATCGGCGCAACTTGGCCCTCTCCAACATATTTAAATTTCAGTCTGATCCAACGGTTCATTAGGGAGATATGGCCATCATACTGAGACTGTTTTATTCAAGGACAAATATTTCTCTATTTCTCATAACCAATAGTTCTTTATGTTTAAACTTCACAAAAATAATATATCAAAGTAATATAATTAGAATTTAATAATTATTTAATTAGTCTAAAGACTAATAAGAATGTTCTAAATGAATTAATAGAAATTTTTAATGAAAAGTTTGTAGATAGAGATGATGGATAGAGATATTGAATTCAATATAGAATGGATGACTTTTAATATTAATTATTTAATGTATATTAAATACTATTTAATATATAGTTAAGAGGTGGTAATTTATAAAAGTGTTTAATGATGATTATTAAGAGACTCAAATTTTAATGATATTAGATTTAGATTTAAATAAGAATTATTATATTGACAAGGAGTCATAGTTAGATTATAACATTGTTATAACATAGCTATGATTTGAATTATTATATTGGTTATAAATTATTGATATGCCTTAAAGGTTAGCTAAATATTAACTAATGGGGCTTATGGAAATATAGTTTGATGAGTTTATTATTTATTAATGTTTGTTGGGTCTAACAAACTATTAATAAATAATGGTTTAAATAAATATCAACAAATTTGATTAGAGTTAATCTAGTGGAGATTATTTAATGATTAAAGTTTTGTAAAAAGATATTAGTTTTTGGAATTTGAAGTATAATTGATCAATTGATATTCATTGAGCTGATATCATAACTATGATATTAATAATTAAGTTGTGTGATAGAGTGTTATTTGAAAAGAATGATGAATGAGATATATTAATAAGATTTCCAATATAGCTTGTCATTGAATATTAGAAAGTTATTATTATTGAACTATGAACATGAATATTTGTGTATGGCTGACTTTTAGTTATTAGTCAATTAATATTCATTGAGTTGATGGTTTGGTTGTGAAATTATTAATTAAATCAATTAACTAAAGTTAATTAGATTTAATTAATATTTAAGTTATGTAATGGAGATTTAATTCTTTTTATAAGATTGTAGAAATATTGATATCAAGTTGATAGGTCTTATTCTTATGACTTGAATTATGATTTTAGATATTATATGATTGTCAACGATGATGACAATTAAATAAAAAGACTCAAACTTTAGTAATACTTAATTAAGTTTCTAATTGAAAACTAATAAGATGTAATAGGTCATGGATGGTGTACCTATGTTAATGGATTGAGATAAATAAATTTGTAATATTCTTATTCGAAGATTGATAATTGGCTTTCTCATAATATAATGAATAATGATCTTAGAAAAGTTGAAAGGTTAATCAATTAGAATATGGATCATGGTTAAATATAGAGGACAATTTAATTAAAAGTCAATGATGATCAATTTAGTGAATATTTATCTTTAAGTTATTCTTAAAATGTAATTCTTAATAATGGAAGGATAATGCTATTGGGGAACAATTGGGTTGACTTGTAGGTCAAATGATGAAACTTAAGACACTTGAAAGTATACTTGCAAATAGAAAACTAGAAATCCCTACACATTATTCAACTATGTGAATTTAGTAAACCAAAACATGTGTTTGCATCGTGTATTCTTTATGCTTCTTGTTTTGGGTTTTTGGGTTGACTAGTGTTGACCAGTCTTAGGTTGTTACCAAAAGCTCAGGGGTTATGAGATGTGATGGCATGTTGATTTTATTTGATCTCGATCTTTATAAACCCAACCATGGTTATGTGATCGTATGCTCTATGAGATATTTGTATTTGTTCATCAGTCTTCATGTGTGAAGCTGAGATATATGTGTATGAGACACTTGAGCTAATCATTTTTGAGTCATCGATCAGTTATCCTTGGATTATTTTCTAGTCACCATGATGGAACTAAAATGTGAATTTATTTTTTGATGATGTCATGTTGTAACATGTTTGACTCAACCATTTTGGAGTCTTCGATTAGTATGATTTTGAGATATTCTTGGTTGCTTGTGAGAACCAATGGATATTGTGATTTATTTTGAGATATATTGGATACTTATGATTATCAGTAATGCCTTCAGTTGCCAATAGAGAACTGTTGTGGTCATGATTTTTTATGGATGCTTATAGAGATTTGATGATTCTTATCTCGAAGATTTGATGATTTTATTATGGATTATCTTTTGTGATTTTGAAATTTATGATTCCATGAGCTTAGGTAATCTACTTGTAGTGTCAAGAAATGGCTTGCAATGGGGGCTGGGGCCCTAAGTGGCTGCCAGGGTAACTCATTTTAAGTTTGGTTAATAAGTGATAACATTTACACACTAAATGGGGATTAAATGAACCTAAAAAGATAATTATTTGATGTTCTCGCCCATGCCTTGAGTGCTTGTACAGGTTAGGATGGGAGTGGTGAGAACGCATGGTTGCAACCGTGCATTTCGTAGTATGCCTCATCAGTATGAGAGGATACTAGTGGCCGAATGAGATCAGTATGGACCCGTGGAGTTTAGCTAACTGCCAGGATAACTTATGCGTGATAATTGCGATGACACTTTCCTGCTTGCATAGTAGGTTTCCTACATGTCATTGTGTGCCTCTGGGAATTATATGTTGGTTTTGTGTGATGGTACCCTTGAGTTAGTATACTTTTAGGATTCCTGGAATTATAGAGATTTATGCTTTGTGGATTGATAGCCTGTTTGAGACTTGATATTATCTCCTCAGCACGGTGGGAGTGGACCACTTAGGGCGGTCGGGTGGTAGTGTATTTTCCACTCTTATCATTTGAGATCCGTCAGAGACACCGTGGCTAGAGCATTCGTGGTTGGTATTTATCTTCATTATGTTCTTGGAGCATTATGATAGATGATATACCTTATGATAGATGTATTTTCTAGTATGTTTCCTATATTGATGATTTGCATATGTTAGATGATGGTATCCTATGCTTTACTTTGTATATTAGTAGGATATTTTAGGAGTGACATTCCTACTATGTTTATACCGATAATCTCTTCGGTGCTTTGGAATGTTACGCACGGAGGGATGGCTAGGATTCACGATGGTCTAATGATGTTATTTATGGTTGGGAGGAACCGTGCACTTAGTTGTTTTTGTTTGTGATATATGGTTATCTCTTATAATGGATATTTATATCTTTATGATGATGATGTATCATGTGGATGATGATGTACTTTATTTACGTGGATGCTTTATTCCTTTAAGCTTTTTCATACCCTATGATATGTATGGTGGATGATTGAGCAATCTAAAATGTAGTTACAAAAAGGACACTTGTAATATTGTTTAAGTACATTGGATGTATCATTCTTATTTCATAAAGATGTGATGTTAGATGAATAAGTTATGATTAGATGTGATTCAATGTTAAGAGATCTTTAAAGAATGTAATCTGTTATGTTATGTTATGTGTACTTTTATTCAAATTGTTTCTATTACTTTTGCAAGTGTTGTGAATGGTTTATCTTTCATGTTAAAAAAAAAAAAATTGTTAGGTAACCTTAGTGTAATTCTTTGGATCCCTTGGCAGGGCATTACATGATTATTCTAGAATTAAGATTGTTATGTCTCTGAAACAGAAATTTATAGCTTTCCAAATGTTTAAGTGGTACTTAGCAAGAGCTAAGAAGGAAATAGGTAAAAGTCTAAAATGTTTGAGATCTAACAAAGGAGGAAAATTTACATCAAATGAGTTTGAGATGATTTGTAATGAGAAAGGGATCACAAGATAGACATCTACTCCTAGAACCCCTCCACAAAATAGAATTGCTAAAAGGAGGAACAAGTCTATAATGGACTATGTTAAGACACTCATGATGGAGAAAAATATTGCTTTGAAATACTAGAGAGAAGCTATAAGTACAACTATCTATACCTTGAACCATGTACAAGTCAAGAAAGGTACTCATTTAACACCTTTTGAACTATGGTATGGATACTCACTCAATGTAAAATATTTTAAGATATTTGGAAGAAAATGATACATTGTCAAAGATTTTAGGAATGATAAACTAGATGAAAAAAGTGAAGAAGGTATATTTCTTGGTTATTCCACAAGAAGTAAAGCTTATAAGTGTTTAAATACTAACACTAACAAAGTTGTGGAAAGTGAAAATATGAAATTTGATGAATATATAGAAGTATATGAGGCTGAAACCATGAGTGAACTACAAGAATACCAATAATTTGTATACTTTTATGAAGGTATGCCCACTAAAGAAGATGTCATAAATTAGTGTACATGAAAGAGATGTTGAACTACCTACCAAAATTGAACCAAGATTTTTTGAGTATGTCAAGAGACATCACCCTACTGCAAAAATCATTGGAGATAAAGATGTTAGACATATGAGAAGGAACAAGTTGAGAAATGATACATGTTTACTAAGCATGTAAAAACCAAAAATAGTGAAAGATACATTAGAAGATGTGGACTAGAGTAAAGCCATGGAAGAAGAGATTGAAAAAATTAAGAATGATGATTCAATTGAGGTGACTCAAACATTAAATAGGTCTATGATTGGTAAATTACAATATGTAGTATATAGTAGACCTATTATTACATCATCAATAGGGGTAATTGCAAAATTCTTTGCAAATCCTAGGAAGAATCACTTGGTGGTAGTAAAGAGAATAATGAGATATCTAAAAGTAATAGAAGAGTGTGGTCTATACAACAAGAAAAATGAGAATTTTGAATTGATAGCCTATACTGATGCTGATTGGGCTAGAAATATTAATGACAAAAATAGAACTAGTGGAGAAGAATTTTTCTTAGGCAATAGAATGGTTACATGGACTAGCAAGAAACAAAACTGCATTTCTCAATCTACTATTAAAGCTAAATATGTTGTTTCTATAGTAAATTGTACAAACATTGTATGGATCAAACAACTCCTCAAACGTATGAAGGAGGAAATCACTAAACCTATGGTAATTTATTGTGATAATATAATTGTTATAAATATATCAAAGAATCCTATGATGCATATAAAGACTAAGCACATTGCAATCAAGTATCATTAATTGAGAGAATTAGTTCAAGATACAGAGGTGAAGATGGAATTTGTTAACACAAAAGAGAAAATAGCTGATATCTTCACAAAAACATTACCTAAGGATTCTCATGAGTATTTAAGATGTAAACTAGGGGTGATACCCCTATCAAAGGCAATCTAAAGAAGCATGAGGAATGCCCTATATCAAACAAGATTGATTGACACATGTTATACATTGATGCAATGGACCTTACTTTAGGAGTTGCCTAAAGTAAACAAAGATCTAGAACTACAAATCAATCACATGCTAGGTGACCAAGGGAGAACTGAAAAATATTCATATCTACATATGAAGGTGACACATCTTTGGTATTGTTGTCAAAGAGGGACAAATTATTGTCAATAATAGTATACTGAGTTTAGGAAATTATAGAGGGTGAAATCCAGATATATAAGATACATAACTATAGAATATCTAATCAAAAGGAGAAAGTGTACAAGTGTACCCACTGATTACATCTACCTATTAAGAGGGAGATAATTTTTAGAGAGAGATAAGAAATGATCAAAAGGGAGTTATAAGGATGAGTTGATTGTTTTTTTGTTGATTAGAATGGAATTTTGTAATGTATTCGGAAGATGTAAGTTGTTGATAGAGGGAGAGATTTCAATACAAGGAATTATTTTATTTTTGATATTTTGTTGGTCTTGCTAATTAAGTTTGGTCAGTTTGGTTTGCCATTAATGCCAAAGAGGGAGATTTTTGAAAACATATTGATACAAGTATGATAATTTATGTGTTTCAATCATTGTTTTGTCATTGATGTCAAACATGATACTTGCTGGTAAGAAAATTGCTTATATGATTTAAGTACTATCATTTATTTGATTGATGAAGAGGATTTGATCAAATGAGGTAATAATAACACCTAGATGAAAGATTGAGTTATGATATGAAAAAGAGTATAAGGATCAGTTAAGAAAGTGATATTGTAGTGCCTCTCGTGTTTGCAGTCTGTACCTTGTCTATTTTTGATTCGAGAGATACTTGATACTCTTTTGATATTTGTACCTTGAGACGACCTGAAGGTCAAATGTTATATTTTGATTTTTGTACCATAGATGCTTTGTTGCTATGTTGTTCAGTTTATCATATTTGCATGTTGATGTTATTTTGAGATGACAGTAGATCTATGAGAACTGATTATCTAGTTATATGATGTATTGGACCTATTTGTTGACTATGTTATGAGATGGATTCTATACTATGGTTATTTACTTCATTCTCATCTTTTATGATTAATGCGAATGTGAGTGGTGTAAATGGATTAATGAGTTATTTAAATGCTTTAATTGCTTTGGCTATTATACTATATGCAATTGCACTTGATCGTGTGTTCTAGTGTGCAGGAATTACATCCCTGGCAGTGGCCTATGGAGTTAGTGATCCAGCTGTTCATATTTTGCCAATGTCGCTCCTATATGGTCGACGTATCCTTATTTACTTGTTTTATATTAAAACCTTTCGGTGATTAGTAAATCCGAACTCAATTGCATTATGTGATTAGACCAGTGAACATGTCTGTGCATTTAGAAGTTCGCATTTTTCGCGAAAGTGTTAAGTGTTTTTCTATCATTTTGGGTTTTCGGGTTTTTAATCTTTTGGATTTAATTTCTAGCAGCTTTGCCTTAGGTGAATTTCCATTACGGATAATAACCTATTTTCATTTGGGTTGTTTCGGAGTTTAACTACTCCAGCTAGCTATTTTCCATCTATTCACTCAAAATGAATAAATATTGGAAAAGTGAATTCATTATTTACTTCTCACATTTTGGAAAATTGAGTTTGGAGAGCAAATTTGGAAATCCTCTTCTGAAGGATTATTTTTTTGCTCGTTGCGGGAGCTTTGAGTGTGGGATCTTTGCGAGGTTTGTCTCGTTGGATTCGGCTCGAGGAGTTCTCGCTTTGTCGAAAGTTTCAGCAGTTTCGGCAGAGTATTTATTTTATTCTACGGGTTTCAGTTTTGGCCCTTTTTGCTGTCAGGTAGGGCCTTCCCGTTTTAATGTTTTTTCTCTATTTATGCTTCCATTTCTTGTAGCAATATGTTAGGAGGCTATGAACTAGTGTTCCCCTCCGTTTCTATTTACTAGTTCTGCCCAGTTGGTCGGGTATGAACGTTTTACCTGTTTTTGAAATGGGGGTTTGGGTTTTTGGGCCATTATGCTGGCCGTTTTTGCATATGGTGTCCTTTTTCAATTATTTTTGGATTTTTGGGGTTTTTGAACCCAAAGTCCAAATGGGTTTTAATTTTGGAATTTTTCCAAAATTTGGAGTTTTTACCTTGTTTTGCGTACCGCCCTATTTTCTCAGGTTTTCTTGGCACATTGTGGCTCGTGGACCTGGATGATTGATTTGGATACCAGTCATAACACTTTTGCATCTTTTGATGCATTGGGATGCGTGTAGCATCCGTCATCCCGATTATGTTTTCGGTCGATTGACTTTTGTTTGCATTCTCATCTTGTCCTTGTGTATGATCTCTGTGATGGTGGTGTGCCACACACATGTATATTGTCGGGTGACCTACGGGGCCTGATCTTCTGTGGTACTTCTGAAAGTTGTGATCATTGGGGTTGGGTTGGGAGTTTGCATGCCTTCGGGCACTCATCGTTGGATGAGCATGGGTAGGGTAGGGTAGCATATGGAGGGGGCTTCTATCCTGTAACCTGGTGACTACTTCTCAGTTGGTAGAGGAAGTTTTATATAAGTGATAATTAAATTAAAACTTTGGGTGGTAATAAATACAAGATAATTAAAATGTGTGGGTTGTGCGCCTTCCGTCGTGAAGAGTAGCTGCCCTAGGTTGTGCACCTTCTGTTGAGAAGAGTAGCTGCCTATACTAGCTTGGGCTTTTCGATGCCAAGCGACTCTCCATGATGTCAGTCCCTACGTAGTAGCCCATTGAGGTGTCTGACCAGGACCTATAGTTTATGCATTGTCTATGTCTTGGATTTAGTCATCATACTGCTTGGCGTGTGTGTTAGCCATGGTTTTTGTTTTGTGTGTGTGTGTGGTTGGATCATCATCTCCATCAGCACGGAAGGTGTGGACCTATGGGTGCCACGTGGTTGGGAGGCGTAGCTACCTTCACCACTGCTAGGGATTGGTGTATAGAGACGGTCCATTGTTCTAGCATGATCTTCGCTGGATGTGTCACTTGGTACTTCAGTATACGGAGTATGATTCTTGTGATTTATGCTCTCATTATGATGTTATCATGCTTAGATGATGTTAGTTTTAACACTTTCCTCATTATGATGATTAGCATGTAGTAGATGATGTTATCTGATTTCAGGGTTATCTTATGTTACTACTAGCATGTTAGATTTCATTACTTTTATTGTAGCATGTTTAGTAGCGATTTCCCTATCACGACAACACCGATGATCTAATCGGTGGCTTGGGATGTTATGCGCAGGGGATGTCTAGGGCCCACGATGGTTCTATGATGCCATTGACAGTTGGTAGGAACCGCATACTTAGTTGGTTATTTTTCTTATTGCAGTGTTATCTATATTATTGCGATGTTATTTCAGTTGTTGTGATGTTTCCTTTCTATACTTTCCCTTCTTTGTTTGATAGATGGTTAGATTTCATTTTCTATTACTCAATTTTGGTTCGAGTGTTTTGGCCTCGAGATGTGGATCTGATACTCCCCAGTGTGGAGGTTCTTTTGTCATTTTATCCCCATTTTTGAGTTTATGTAAGTGTTTTTATTTTCTATGGGTGACATTTGTTCAGCATTGTGCGACACTGATAAAGTATCGCATGCCCATAGAAATAATGTCGCACGAAAATAAAAAGTGTCGCACGCAATACTGAAGAAGTGTTGTACGACACTGGAAGAGTGTCGCACGGCTTTATGAGAAATATCGCTCGATACATTTCCAGTATCGCACGCCTTCTTGAGAAGTATCACACGCAGTAAGGGAGAAGTGTCGCCCTCCCTTAGTGAAAAGTGTCGCACGCCTTTTGGCAAAAACCTATGCGTGCCAACAGCAGGCACTTTTTCTAGTGTTCTGATCTTTTTGAGAGTTGATCTGGATACCCTTTTGGGCGTTCTTCAAGCCTATGTTGTTGCATTTTGAATTCAGGAGGTTTCTTTTGAAATTCAGTTTTTGGGTTTCTGTTGTAGTCCTTCAGGGTTTAAAATATATTATTTAAGTATATTTTAATTCCTTATACTTAAGATATATTTTAATATATGTGATGATTCATTTGAGATGGGTTTCAGACCTCTACGAGCTAAGGTGTAGATTCTAGGAAAAATCAGGGCTTTAGGATTTTAGACTTAGCCAGTTTCCTAGAGTTAGCTTATGTCCTTCAGCTTGGTAGCCTTTTGTGGTTTTCGTGATTGTGTTCTAGTTGGTAGTGGCATTTGGAGATCTGTTGGTGCTTGGTTGTCCTTCAGTCTTCCGTTGCGATCTTTTGGTTTGTGTAGGTTGTATCATGTGCACTTTCACTTGTAAAAAAAAAATTGTTCTGACTTGTTTTTCATCCTTGTTTCCGAGGATCTCCGGGCGGGGTATTACATCTGGTATCAGAGCCCATGTTGCTACATTGGGATCTCTGTGTTATGCTTCCACTATGGTTTTGTTTGTTGTGCGTGTTTGCTTTGTTACGTATATTTATTTGTTATCTTGCTCATTCATGGTTTTTACTCTTATGCTCGTGATCTGATTGTTCCGACTTTGCCTTGTTGCTTCCTTTCAGTGATGCCTCCTGCACGTAGACCTAGTGGCCATGGTGGTACCCATAGTGGTAACCATGGAAGTGAGCACCATGAAGAGGAACGTCAGGGAGGAGGGGGAGAACATGGTAATATTGGTGATCAGAATGGCAGAGGGGCGGTGATGCCTGTCCTCCAGCAGATTCTTGCTCTTTTGGGCCCTCGTGTTGAGGAGCGCCAGCAGAATCAGAATCAGGAAGAGGGATATCATCATGGATATTCCCATCACTTTGAGCATAGAGAGGAGGAACGTGAATGTGAGTGTTCTCTTACTCCACTAGGTGGCAGAGGACACCGTCGAGGTGGTAGAGACCGCAATAGTGAGGACTCCATCTGGTTGGATATCATGAAGTCCCTTCAGAGTTCCAAACCACCACCATTCGATGGTAGGGGAAGTGGCCTCAAGGCTGAGACTTGGTTGTTGGACATGGAGTGCTGCTTCACCATGTATCCATATTCAACCAACATGAGGGCCCGTTGTGCAATTATGTAGTTGAGGGACCACGGATCCGTTTGGTGGAATATTGAGAGTCAGAAGCTTCAGCTTAGCGTTGCAGATCTCACCTGGGAGATTTTTGAGGAGAGATTCTGATAGAGATTCTTATCTCCTCAGTATAGGGAGGCTCATGCTGATGAGTGCCATGCTATCCATCAAGGGAATATGACTGTGGATCAGTACGAGATCCGGTTCTTTGAACTTAGGCAGTATTCATGCTACAACAATGATGATTTTCTCTTACCGCATCATTTTATCCAAGGCCTTAAGGATTCCCTCATTGGAGAAGTCCGAATGCATCAGCCTAGGACTCTTGTGCTCTCGATAGAGAAGGCACGTATTGCAGAAGAAAATTTGGCTAGAGGATTCAGTAGAAGATTTGGTTCTCAGAACCAAAGTGCAAGGTATTCAGGACAAGATTCTCAGTTTACCTAGTCCACTAGAAAGGGTCAAGCCCAATCAGAACCCCCTCAAGTGGGTAAGAAAGGTCATTATCGACATAGGGCTAGAGGGGGGCAATATTTTGGTACCTCAAGGAAGAAAGGATATAATCAGAACAGAGGACAGAAATCTCACCAAGATCGTCCTCCTCAGTTCAGTCAACAGACTTCCAACAGAGGTAGTGCACCATATCCTAGTGCTACTCAGAGTGGTCGTGGGACAGGACCCAACTTTTCTGGGAATTGTTACTCTTGTGGCCAACCTGGCCATAAATCTTATGATTGTCCCATCAAACCATCTACAGGACCTGGTAAGGGAGCAGCAAGATCTGAGCCTACTATAGGAGATGCGGGTCGGAATCATAGAGTCTTTATGGCAGTTGACAACCGTCAAGCTGAGCATCAAGGTACGGTAGTCGAGGCTATAGGTATGTTGCATGGTATTTCAACTTCAGTTTTGTTTGACCTGGTGCCACCGATTCTTTCATTTCACCATCACTTGTTCAGCGATATGGGCTAGTGGCAATGCGTTAGGTTGATAGATGGTAGGTTGAGTTAGCCACGGGTTCTAAGGTGGCTGTTGACTCATTGGTTAGGAGTTGTTTGGATTTGGGAACCTTCACTACCACAGTGGATCTACGCATTCTACCTCTGGGATCGTATGACATTGTGTTGGGCATGGATTGGTTAGCTACCCATCAGGCCAATATCGATTGCCATCGTAAGGTGGTACAGTGTGTGGATGACACAGGTGGGCAGGTGGAACTTTTGGGAGTTCAACGACCAGTCTCGCTTCGTATGATCTCAGCTAATCAGCTAAAGCAGAGTGTGCGAAAGGGTTGTCAGTTGTTTCTTGTATCTCTCAGTGATCTTGAGGAAGCCGAGAGCCATATGGTAACACTCGATGATCACCCACTCCTTTGTGAGTATGTTGATGTGTTTCCTGATGAGATTCCAGGTATGCCACCGCAGCATGACATTGATTTTTGGATCAATCTTGTACCAGGAGCAGAACCGATTTCACGAGCTCCTTACCGCATGACTACTCAGGAGTTGAGTGAGCTCAAGTTGCAGTTGGAGGAATTATTGGCCAAGGGCCACATTCATCCTAGTGTATCCTCGTGGGGTGCACCAGTCATCTTCATGAAGAAGAAGGATGGTTCTTTGCGTTTGTGCATTGACTACCGACAATTGAATAAGGTGACGGTGAAGAACCGTTATACTTTGCCAAGGATAGATGACTTGTTTGATCAGATGAAGGGAGCATGAGTGTTCTCAAAGATTGATCTAAAGTTGGGATACCATCAACTTCATATCCAAGAGGCTGATATTCATCAAACAACATTTCGTACATGATATGGGCATTATGAGTTCACAGTTGTACCTTTTGGGTTGACCAATGCACCATCAGTGTTCATGAGTTTGATGAATGGGGTATTTCGCATGTACCTCGATCAATGTGTCATTGTGTTTTTGGATGACATATTGATCTACTCGAATACTATGGAGGAGCACAAAGTCCATTTACGTCAGGTATTGCAGTGCTTGAGAGACCATCAACTGTATGGCAACCTGAGTAAATGTGGGTTCTTCCAGTCAGAGGTGAAGTATTTGGGACATATCATCACTGGTGATGGAATTGCAATGGATCCGGAGAAGATTCATGCTATCATGGATTGGTCGGCACCCACTAATGTCTCAAAGGTTTGTAGTTTCATGGGATTAGCAGGTTACTACCATCGCTTTGTGAAGGATTTTTCATGAGTAGCCCATCCCATCACTTCTCTTCAGAGGAAAGGGAAGAATTTTGTTTGGTCAAACCAGTGTGAGGAAACTTTTTTTACTCTTAAGGAGTGTTTGAATAGTGCACCAATCCTTGCAGTGCCTAATCCTGTAGGTGATTTTATGGTTTGCATAGATGCTTCATTGGAAGGTGTGGGTGCGGTGTTAATGCAGGATGGTCGAGTGATTGCGTTTGAGTCTAGAAAACTCAAGGACCATGAGCTAAACTACCCCACTCATGATTTGGAACTTGCGGCCGTACAGATATTATAGTGCATTGATAATCTACTTAAGGTTACAAATGTTGGTTACATTTAGTAAATTTAGAAGAACAAGTTAAACAAAGTTTGTCTGTCAAGCTTGACCAAGTGGACAATAGGTGCTAAGCAAAGTTAATGTAAGACAAGTAAAGCATAGTTGATGTCGAGTACTAGTAAACTTTAGTTCATGCTAAATGTTTTAAAAATGGATGTTGAGCAATGCATTATGTGTCAAGCATCAGAAGCCAGTTAGTGTTGAGTGTCACATTATGAGAAAGATCAAGAATTTAATGAATTTGAGCTAACAAATTTGATTTCATGGATTGTGTGAACCATGTGGAAGATAAGGTTCATGAGCTAGTGGAATAGAATTCATGGTGAACCATTCTGAAGAAAATTTAGAGAGAAGTAAAGAAGAAGTTTCTAGAAGAGAATGAAATGAAATGAGGGGTAGATTCATTGAATCTTACCTAATCTGACCAAACCCTAAAATGGACAATGGAGGATGAATGGAAAAAGACCTTAATTATCTATTTATAGAGATGGTTGGTTATAAGCAAGGGTTTTCATGTGTCATAAGGAAGACAAGGAGTCTAGGGTATTGCTTCATTTGGTAACCTAAGAGAAGAGACTATATTAGCAAGAAAAGCAAGAAGGCTTAAGGATATGGATGCTTGAAGGGTGAACAAGCTATTAGAGTTGAAAAATATGAAAGCCAAGTAGAATGGGGGATTGAAATAGAGATTCGTAATCTACAAATAAAGTTGTAATTTGTTATTAGATCAAGCCTTACTATTACTCTCTAATCATTGTATCATTCCAGGGTAAATTCTATGGATTAAAGTTGACCTAACAGTTATTTGTAAATCCTTTAATCGGGTGACATTCCAAGTGAATGATCTAAAGTCCTCTAACAAGGCTCACTCCTAATATGGTGATTGAATTCCTTTAACCAAGTAATTTTTAACAGTGTGTGTTGTAACCTTTAACAAGGTTGGCCTTTCATAGGGCATCACTTCAGAAGAGTGAGAATGAGTAGCATGTTACTGGTGGTTTTTCCCAAATTGGGTTTCCACGTTGAATCATTATATCAAATGTGTTATTGAATCTATTATGTTTCATATTTACATTTCTACAAATTGATGTGGTAGTAACCTACAAGTTTGAGTAATTGCATAATCTATGGATGCATGCTTGATGCTAATGTTTTATGGATATGGGTTCACTAAGCTATGAAAAGTTTTAGTTGTACACCTGGACCTTGGGTAACTAATTCACCCCCCTTCTTAGTTATTCTAAAGAATTATAACACTATCTTCTAAACTTGGCAAATACTTGGAATTCTCGTCAAACACAAGAAACTATCTTCATCACCTAAGTGAGCTTGTCATATGCTAATTGAAAAATATATGACATTTTGTGTAACATCAAAGACACTATAAATTGATCAATTTTTTTCAATAATGATCTCCCTCTTTGGTATTGATGGCAACCAACATTTCATAATACAATGAAGTTTTAGAGAAAAATAAAAATAATAGTAATGATAATATCCCTAGTTTAATTCTGATTCTCATCCATGAGAACTCCCTCTAACTTTAGCTTCTCCCTCTATCAGTAAACTCTCCATGTTTACTCTATCTCCAACATCTTCTTCTGATAGAAAACTCTCACTCTTTGTTAGCATACCATGTTTTCCCTTATTTGACATCTTCAAACAAAATTTTTGTGATATGACAACCAAACTTTCCCTCTTTGACATTGGATGCAAAAGAGAATATTCAATGAATATTAATGTACCTAATGTATAGATTCATATGCAATATTCCCTTTCATTACTACATCAACTTGACTAATATTCAACATGTTTTGGTTGATGCATTACTAAACTTCATTTAGTGAGTTTCAAATAGGGTAATAACCCCTAGCTTCCTTCCTAGATACAAATATACATCCTTAGGTAATGGCTTGTTAAATATTTCTCCAATGTTTTCTTTAGTATTCACATATTCCAATCTCACCTCTTTGTCTTGTACCAATTCTCTCAAAAAATAATATTTTATTGCAATGTACTTGGTCTTGGTATGCATCATAGGATTCTTTGATATATTAATTGCACTTGTATTATCACATAAGTAACCACTAGATCCTTGATTTCTACCTTCATACCTTCCAACAATTGTTTGATCCAAACAATATTGGAACAATTAACTACTATTGCAACATACTCTACCTCTGTTGTAGACTAAGAAATGCAATACTGCTTCTTACTTGTCCAAGACACTAGTCTCTTACCAATAAATATTTCTCCACCACTACTGCTCTTCCTTTCATCAACACTTCCTTCCTAATCTACATTAGTGAATTATTTTAAATCAAAGGTGCCTCCTTTCTTTTACCATAATTTATAATCATTAGTACCCTTCAGATACCTCATGGTTCTCTTTATTTCCATCATATGATTTTCTTTCGGATTAGCTAAAAATATTGTGATCATACCAACTACAAGAGCAGTATCATGCCTAGTATGTACTACATATTGTAGTTTTCCAATCATTGATTTGTATGTGGTTTGATCTACCTCCTTGGAATCATAATTTTTGGAAATCTTATGTCTAGTAGGCATATGTGTTCCAACTAGTCTTGAATCATCCATTCCAAACTTCTTCAACATCTCCTTAATATACTTACATTGAGCAATGTAGATACCATCTTTCTTGTATTGAATCTAAAAGCCAACAAAGAATTTTATTTCTCCAAATAATAACATCTCAAATATGATCACCCACTTTGTGCCAATTACATTATTATCCTTGGGTCTAGGAATGAGTCCAAGTCTTATTCCTTTCTATCTCTTCATTCATTTTGTCAATCCAATTTTCATTATCCAAAGCATCTTTAACTATTCTAGGTTCAAATTCATTAAGAAAACATGTACCTTCCATTTTGTTCCTTGTCACTGTACCTTTTGACTTGTCTCTAATTATTTTCTTAGGTGGATGGTGCCTTTTGACATAGCTTGCAAGTAAAGGTACTTTGAATTTAGATCTTGTTCCACTTGCCTCACCATGATCTTTTGCATCTTGCTTAGGTCCCATTGTTTGTGACTTGAGTCCTTAAGACTCACACTCATATTGTATTAGTTACAACTTGGTAACTTTTGACTACAACTCAAGCCCTTTAGACTATGACTCAGGTTGCACTAGTTGTAACTTGAGTGCTTTTAGAGATTTTGGGGTCTCAGGAGGTGAATTTTGTTGACTTACAATTGGATTAGGAAATGTATGAGGTTCAATTTAAATAAACTTTCTTTAGTCTTTACCTTCTTTGTTGCTCTGTTCTTCACTCTTGTTCTGCAAACTCATCAATTTTTGCATGTGCACTTTCTCTAATCTTATGATTAGTTAGATTCAAACATTTGTATACTTTACTTTTGTTGGATTATCATAGGAATATGCCTTCATCACTTTTCATATCAAATTTACCTTTATTAGTCTCCTTCATTATACAACATTTTCTACCAAATACTTTCAAGTAACTTACATTAGGTTTGTATCCATACCATAGTTTACAAGGAGTCTAATTTGAGTGTTTCTTCAATTGTACTCTATTTAAGGTATGCACTATTATACTGATTTCTTCCTTCTAGTATTTGATTGCAACATTATTTTCTATCATCAGGGTTCTTGCACAATCCATGATTGATATGTTTCTTCTTTCTACTATACTATTCCACTAAGGTGTACCAAGTGTTGATAATTGACCTCAAACATTTCATCTTCTTTCCTGATTCTTTCTCAACTCTAACTAGATACCACTTGAACTTTTGATTTTCTTTAGACTTATCTTTTAGATACATTATTGTCATCATTCTAAAATAACCATCAACAAATAAAATAAAATACTTATCTCCACTATAGCTCTCTATGCTCCAACACTTCTTCAAAATGATAGTCCATTCTCTTGAAACTTGTATTGTCCATCTTACCAATTTGTCAATTTTTGCATAGGCCCATGTTAGGTTTCCTCAAACTAGGAATACCTCTCACTCTTTTGTTTTTTCTTATCTTTATCAAGTTATCAAAGTTCACATGACATAATATTTTATGCCATTACCAACTTTCTTCTACTTGACCTATGAAACATGAAGTTCAACTAAGATCTATGTAGAATAAGTTACCTTTTGTTTGATTACCAGACCCAATTAGATTTCCTTTTCTATCTTGTAGTTGGGCCTTCCCATTCATGAATTCCACCTCAAATCTAATATTATTCAACTATGCCACACTTAGTAGATTATGCTTCAATCCTTCAACCCAACAAGCATTTTCATATCTAAGTTCATTGGTTAGAGAAATACAACCTTTTACTTTTATGCAACATGGTTCATTGTTTCCAAATATTACATTTCCACCATAATAGTATTCCATATGTTCAAACTTTTCTATCACCAATCATATGATAAGAATAACCACTATCAATAATCCATATATCATTTTTGCTAACACAAGAAATAAGTTTCATCTTATCTTCTTCATTATCAAATTCATCTTTTACAATAAATTTAACCATTTCATCATCATTTCTACTATAAAAATCTTTAGCCATGAAACATGAATTCTTACCTTTATCCTTGTAGTTTTTTTAGTTTTTGAAACCCTTCTGTCTTTTTACTTGTTGTTCTTCTTTTCATCTTTGTCTTTTTTATTTTGGACACCTTGTAACAATGTGACCAATTTCTTCACAAGAAAAATAGATTAGAGGAATTTAACCTTTGTACATTAATTTCTCTTTGGGATATCTTCTTGCAAGGTGTGCTTCAATGGCTTTAAGATCACTATTAGAACTATATTCCTCTTCACTTTTAGATTGTTTTCCTTTATTCTTTGCAGCTTTCTTCTTGAGTGATAACTTAGCTTCAAATGCAGACTCAAGATTGCTAGAACTAGCAACATAATTATAATATTTATCGAGCTCAAATGTTGTCAACCTTCCCACTAGATCATCCAAATTTATCTTATTATTTGGATCACATCTCATCTCTTGAATAGCTTGTTGATATTATAGTCAATTTTGTATATTAGTGTGAACACACACACACACACTTATTCATATGGTTAGTAGCTATTGATATTATAGTATAGTTAACAGTGTTAACCAAGTAATTTAAGCTCTATAGAGTTTTACAGTTGCTACCAAGTTCTAGGAGCAATATTTAGTTTGCACTAAGCAGTATCTACCATGTTGATAATTATCAGTGTAAACCAAGATTTATAGTGTTTATCGAGTTTCTCAGTGCAAATTGAGTTCTCTAGTACTTACCAAGTTTGCAGCTTCAACAATGTGACTCTAGTGTTGATCAAGCCATATAGTGTCAACCAAGTGATTCAGTTTATATGAAAAGTTTCATAGTGTTCATTGAGTCACAAGTGTCGACCAAGTTTAGATTAGTTTGAAGTGATTAGTATGAATCAAGATTCTATGTCTACTAAGTGCATGACAATACTGTGCATTGATAATGGTTGCTGAGTATCAAAAACTCACCGAGTTTGTCTTTAGAACCTAAGTACCAGTAGTTGGGCCAACTTTGTGTATTTTTGTGAAACTTGTATCATAGCCAACTTTAATGAATTATAAATTGGATTGGTATATATGTAATGTATTACATTACATCCAACGATGTATGGTATGAAATAAAAAGATATATAAGAGTAGAAGTGCAAAATAGAAGGCTACAAGTAGTATATTTAATGCCCCGCCAAGGGATCCAAAGAATTTTCACTAAGTTTACCAATTAATTGTTTTTTTTAAACATGAAAGTAAAACCATTTACAACATTCACATGTTAGCGGAAGCAATAGCAACATCCAACTGAAAGTAAACATAACATACATAACAAGTTACATTCTTTAAAGATCCCTTAATGTTGAATCACATCTAAATTAACTATTCATCTAATATCAAATCCTTATGAAATAACAATGATACATCCAATATTCCTAAACAATATACAAGTGTCCTTTTAGAATTTACATTTTAGTTTAGCTCAATCATCCACTGTACATGTTACAAGGTATGAAAAGCTTAAAATAATACACATCCATATAAATAAAGTATATCATCATCCAATATTAATCCATGATGCAATTAAAGTAAATGAAACCACATATCATACATGAAACATCATCACAAAAGATAAACATATATCACAAACATAAATAACTAAGTGCACGGTTCCTCCCAACCGTAAATAGCATCATTAGATCATCGTGGATCCTAGCCATCCCTCCGTTCATAACATTCCAAAGCATCGAAGAGATCATCAGTATTAACATAGTAGGAATGTCACTCCTAAAACATCCTACTAACATACAAAGTAAAGCATAGGATACCATCATCTAACATATGCAAATCATCAATATAAGAAACATACCAGTAAATACATCCATCATAAGGTATATCATCAATCATAATGATCCAAGAACATAATGAAAATAAATACCAACCAAGAATACTCTAGCCATGGTGTCTCGGACGGACCTCAAATGATAAGTGTGAGGCCTCACCCCGACCCATCCTAGCACCAATGATACATTGTTATTTTGATACTCATGCTGACATGTCAGAACATTATTGGATTCAGAGAACATTGTTATGCTATTTTGCGATGTGTGATGCTTACTTCAGTTATTTGATTTTTCCATTTAATGTTTATAAATATGTATAATGATGAAAGAAAATGTATGCAATGCTAACACATTTGGTTATGCAAGTCGACAGGTTAGAAATATGAGTAGAATTAGATAAAAAACTATTTATTAAGAAATGGATGCTTTAATTTATATAATTCTCCTAATATGTAATTTGCATTATGCATGTGGTTTTGGACCTACTGATGTGTGCAATGAGTGTGCAGGAAAACTAGCCGAGACAACTCAACAAAAATAAAATAAAAGCATAGCTAAACTACTTGTCAATTTTGTGCTAGCCTTATATTGTAATTCTTTAAAGGATGTAATTTGATCTTACTCTTCTCGTAACTTTTAATTGTTCCTAATAAGCCTTTAAAGGCTTAGAAAACATTAAATTTAAGTACCCCTATGGGTAAGGGTATGGGTGGGGGTACTTTCCAACCCTTTAGCCTCCTAGGTTGACTCTTAGGGTCTCTTAAAAACCCTATTATAGGCTGATTTCGAAAATGGGTTGTTCTTTACTTAGGTTAGTAAAACCAACCTCCATCTTGAGTTACTTGAAGCTTAGTGTAGTTAAGGACCATACTTAGAGGCCTTTTGGGGAAAACTTTAGTTTTTTTTCACCCAATCCTCTAGTTTTGGAGGAAGCTTTGAAGATTGAAGAAAAAAGGGAAGCTCTTCTCAAACCACCATTGCCATAACTCTTTTATGAAGGTAGGAGGTCTTCACTCCATGAATGGTTCTTTACGTGTGTTCATATTTTGAATCTTGCTTGAATCATGTTGGAGACATCATGTAATGTTGCAATCCTGTTGTGTGTTGGGGTGGATTGGGAGGGATTTTATCTTGTTTTCTTTGATGTTTTTCATATGCCTTCTTGGCGTGTTGATTATTTTTGAGAGATTTTCATGGGGATGTATTTGGCAACACTCACCCTTGGATAGGGAAGAAGTGGCCATGCTTGGAGAAAGGGCATTAGTTGGACCTCAATAGTGTAGAGTCTCCTCTCATGGAGAGAGGAGGGAGAAAGGGTAGGGTGTATGGGCCCCTACTTGTCATCCCATACCTTGTTGTTATTGAGAATTCTTGAATGTGGTAAAGAATGAAAATCTTTGTGGATATAGCCTCGAAAGGGCCTTGTGAAAGAATGGAAATTCTTGAAGTTTTAGCCCCGAAAGGGCTAAGTGAAGGTATGGTGATTGACTTCTCCTATCGAGAAAATCCACCTTTCTCCTATATTGGTTCATTGTTGGACCTATTGTGCAATCAGGTGGGAATGTATGTTCATTTTTATTATCTCTTTGTGTTGTTATCTCCATGTTGTTTCTTGTATCTTTCATGTTTACCCTTGATGCAATGAAGACATTGATAAAAGTTTCTTGTGGAAGTCTTGAAGAAAACTCATTGAATTGTAATATTTTGTAAGATGTAATTGATTTTGATGTAGTGGAAAAGACATCATATTTTCTTACTGGTTCTTTCCCGATGGAGCCTTGAACCAGGATGAATAATAGAGGAAATAAAGAAGATTATGAAAATTATACTTGCAATGTTCTCAAGGGTTCCAAATTTTGCTTATGTTGTGAGAGATGGATTGATATATTTAATGTCATTGAATTAAAAACTATCAAGTTCCAATTATGTTAATGAGATGCAAATTAGATATACTGAAGCTCTAATTCGATGTTTTAGGTATTGTGAGGACATGAACAATACTACATTGTAGACAATAAAATTATCTCACACCTTGTTAAATTCTACAATTGACAAAACCAATGTGATTAATGAATTATGCATCTACTTAGATTCAAAATAAGAAGTTCATATACCTTTGATGTAAGATGAACTATTAAACAAGAAATATACAATAAAGAAATTATGCCAACACTTAGCCAAGATTGGCTTCCAACTAAAATGTGCATCTCCAGGTCAAAAATAACCTCTCTAGAAAATGTATGGAAGAAATTCTTAATTCCCCTTTGTCACAGAGAATATTCTTTGAATTATTCCCTTTTAACTTCACACTAAATCATTGCTAAATTGTTAAGAGGAATATAAGTTAAATAAATTTAAAATTATAACATCTAAATGCACATCTTGTTGTAGCCCTCAACAACAAAACTTTATGCATTAAAGGCTTGTCTTGACAAACAAACATAACCATTCGCACCAGCTGAAATCTGAGTTAGTACATGGACTTGAATCAATGTTGGCAAGCCAAAATTTAAGATAGACAAGAAATTTGAATCATACGTGAAGGTCCATCTTGGGTCTCATGCTTCTTTGACATGTCACTTGAGGAAGAGTGAAATTTAACTTTGCAAGGGTTTCCAAAAGTTTCCCATCTCCTGTTATGTTATTATCACATTCCAAAGATAGGTGTGGATTTCATCCAACAACATGTCAACGTGAGTACTTCACCACTGACGCCTTGTCCTATTAGCAAAAGGGTAAAAAGAAAAAAATGAAGTTGTGAGTTTATGGGGATTAACACTTACCCCACCCTGCACGTCACTCCACTGCACATGACCCAGGTGTGAACACCACTCACGCAAGGAAAAAGGAGGGGACAGGTCCGCAACATGCCGACCTCGGGCAGCATTCCCTTCCTTGGAAAGTGGGGCCATGTAGGGGACGTCAATCTTAGGGATTCAGCATAGTTTTTTTTTCTTTAAATTTATTGGGATGTGTAGTGTAGCTGTTAGTTGGTAGGTTTTTAGGTAGTAGTTAATTTCATATATTTTGTTTGTGGTATTGTTGTCAATAATGGTTAGTATATTGGTTAATATTTAGTTAGTAGTTTATTTTGTCAAATTAGCATGTAGATAGTTTAAGTTAGTATGTAATTGATTGATAGTTAGTATATTATGTGTAGTCAGAGTATATTAGATTTAAGTTGGTTTAGATTTAATTTTGAATGTTGTTTATCATTTGGGTTTAATTTTAAGTTAGTTGTTTTAGGTAGTATTTAATTGATTTAAGTTAAGATAGTTTAGATTTAGTTATAATTTAATTATTATTAGAATTGTCAAATTGAGTTAGTAGAAATTAACGTTAGTCATTTGATAATTGTTTGAAAGTTTCACCTTAAATGTAAAATACGATTTGTAGTTGGTATCATTAATTCGTGGATGGATTCTACCGTTAACTTAGATTAGAATCTTACTAATATATTAATTAGATTATAATTAATTTATGAGATTTGGAAGCATTTAAATTGTCTCTTGTTTTATATTGAGCTTGGTTAATTTAAGATCTTTTGTGTTATGCATATATGCTTAGGTTGATAGTCGAGCATTAACCATAATGTTATAAGGATGTTAGTATAAAATAGAAATTTAAATGTAGGTTATTATAAGTTTGAATTTAGAAGTTTAAGTTGATATTAGGACTTTTGAATTAAAATAGGCTCAATGTTTATAACTAGTTCGATACTATTTATGAGTTAGTTAATTGTAATGATTGACATTTCAATATTGGACCTTAAATTTTAATAAAGTTTGAACAAGGTTTAGTAACTTATAGATTCATTGAAATTGTACTAGTCATAAATTTTAATAGCAACTAATTAAATTAATTAATTAGATGGTTATAAGTATGTTTGGGAAATTTTTTAGGTTAACTTAGATTTGGAATTAAAGTTTTTAAACGTAATTAGAATGAAGATGGTAGAAGTTAATTAATAACACTAAGCCTAGAGAAATTGATTAAAGTTGTAATGACGTTCAAGTTGTGCATTCAGTAGTGAGGGCCTGGTTAATTAAACCATCCTTAAGGTTGTAACAATTGTTCATGATTAGTTCTATTAGAGTTAAACCCTCAAAAAAATTTCGACCATGTTATCTTATTTAATCTTAGTTAATCCCTTGAACATTTGTCGACCCTATCATCTTAAATAGTTCAAAAAAAATTTGTGTGTGTGTGTGTGTGTGTGTTTTTTTTTTTGCCCTTACGTTTTGGGCATGACATTTTTGTATCAGAGCCTATGTTTCAACACTAGGAACCTAAAACCATTATGCTTCTAAACTTAACTAAAAACTTCAATTGTGTAGGATGCCTCCTGTTACATGGAGCAACCGACGAGGTAGAGGTCGTAGGGCGAGAGGTGGTAGAGAAAGATAGGAGGATGGACCTCCACCTCCACCACCACCAAACCTAAACTAAGATATTATAGATGCACTTTAGACTTTGATCGGTGTAGTTCAGCAGAGAGTAGTACCGGTAGTACAACCGGGTCAGTAGATTCCAGTTGTGGAAGCAGAGGGACCCGAAGGAGGCCGACCCAGAGTCAAAGAGAGGACTAGGAGTCCCCCATCGAGATAGTTAGAGGGACAGGGTGAGCACAAGGAAGAGTCAATACTCTAGAGACGACCCCCACATGACAGACCTCCTAGACATATAGGAGATGATATCAGGGAGTTGATTCGACTCGGGCCACCTTTATTTACCGGTTCCACCGAGGGGTCAGTAGCAGAGGCATGGTTACAAAGCCTACAGCGGTGCTTTGGATTATGTTCGTATGAGAGTAATCTGAAGGCATGACTAGCAGTTCATTAGTTGAGAGGTGATGCCTCCAATTGGTGGCATTAGGAGGAGACCATTGGAGGAGTGAGAATGGATACCCTCACCTAGGAGTCATTCCTAGAGAGGTTTAGGGAAAGGTACCTATTTGAGCATTTTAGGTAGAAGCAGATAGAGGAATTTCATTCACTACATCAGAGGGGTCTCACCGTGGCTTAGTATGAGAGTAGGTTTCTCGAGCTCCTTCCCTATGTTGAGTACATGAAGGACGAGAAACTGCGAGTGCACTAATTTATCATGGGCCTAAAATTTTCACTTCAGGGTCCAATTCGCATGGCCTTTCCTACCACCTTCAGATAGGTTGTTGAGATGGTACTAGTGGCAGAGGATACTCGAGGTAGACAGGAGTCACGGGATCAGTCTCTGAACTGAAACTCTACCCAACAAAGACTCCCTTGGAAAGGGAATCAGAACTACACAGCAACGTCCTCTAAGTGCCAACATCCTCAGTAGTAGAAACCCCAGCAGCAGCAGCAGCAGAAACCTTCACAGGGTTATCAGGGCTCCAAGCCCAAGCAGTGGCATTCACAGGGTCCGAGGCAGGATCAGAAAGTACAGGTTCCACAGTCACAACCAGCAAAGACTCAGCAGTCTTCTAGGGGTGGATTCAGTGGATCTAGCAGGTCAGGAGGCCCACAACATTCTGGATCACAGGGTGCTCGATCCTATACACAAGGTCCATGTTACACTTGTGGTGGCATGGGGCATATTGCTAGAGAGTGTTCTCAGGGACAGTCCTCTAGTGGTCAGAGGGGGGCTTTTTCAGAGCCGACAGTTAGCGACATAGGCAGATCTCACAGAGTTTTTTCAGTGGTTGACAACCACTAGGCCGAGCATCAGGCCACGGTTATCGAGGCTACAAGTAGTATACGAGGTAGCATGGTTACCATTTTATTTGATTCTGGAGCTACTAATTCTTTTATATCTCCTTTTGTCATGGAGCATTGTGAGCTAGTGGCAGTTAGTCAGGATTTCAGTTGGGAGGTAGAGTTATCCTCAGGAGCCAAAGTGTCAGTCAGTTCCATGGTGCATAGTTGCCCGATTCAGATTGGAGACATGTCCACGATGTCTGATATATGTATTACCCCTCTAGGTTCTTATGATGTTGTCCTTGGCATGGATTGGCTATATGGCCATAGTGCCAAGATGGACTATCGACAAAAGAGAGTGGAATGTGTGGATGAGTATGGTATCTCTAGAGTTATCCTTTGGGTTAAGAGACCCATATCCCTTTGTATGATCTCTGCTATGCAGCTTAGACGGTGCATGCGGAAGGGATGTCAGTTGTTCGCTATCACCATCAGCAATAGGGAGGAAGGTCCTGAGGGGGAGCCATTCCTTGATGATTTTCCTATATTGCAAGAGTTTGTAGATGTCTTTCCTTCAGAGCTTCCTGGTAGGCCTCCACCTAGAGCAGTGAATTTTCATATTGATCTTGTGCCAGGAGCAGAGCCAGTGTCGAGAGCACCATATAGGATGACTACCCATGAGTTTAGTGAACTTAAGATTTAGTTGGAGGAACTCTTAGAGAAGGGGCATATTTGACCTAGTGTGTCACCTTGGGGCGCACCAGTGATCTTCGTTAAGAAGAAGGATGGGTCACTTAGGTTATGTATTGATTATCGATAATTGAACAATGTAACCATCAAGAACCGATACCCTCTTCCTAGGATTGATGACCTCTTTGATCAGTTGCAGGGTGCTCATGTATTTTTGAAGATTGATCTCAAGTCAGGCTATCATCAGTTGAGGATTGTGGATAGTGATATTCCTAAGACTACTTTTCGTACTAGGTATGGCCACTACGAGTTCACTGTGGTACCATTCGGCCTCACAAATGCTCTAGCTGTATTCATGAGCCTCATGAATGGAGTATTTTGTACCTTTTTGTATAAGTTTTTGGTTGTTTTCTTGGATTAAATCTTGATATATTCATGTGATGAGAAGGAGCACGAAGAGCACTTGAGACAGGTATTGCAAAAATTGAGGGAGAACCAATTGTTTGGCAGCTTGTCGAAGTGTGCATTCTTTAAATCTGAGATACGATATTTGGGTCATGTCATATCAGGCGATGGTGTCTCAGTAGACCCATCAAAGATTAGGGCCATCATGGATTGGCTGGCACCCACCAGTGTCACTGAGGTGAGGAGCTTTATGGGATTAGCAGGGTATTATCGATGCTTCATTGCAGGATTCTCTAGATTGGCACATCCCATCGCATCTCTTCAAAGGAAGGAAAAGAAGTATGAGTGGACGGAGAAGTGTGTCAGAGCTTTTCAAGAGCTCAAGAGATCCCTCATGAGTGCACCAATTCTTGTAGTACCAGATCCATCTACAGACTTTGTAGTGTGCACTGATGCATCTTTGGACGGCATAGGGGCAGTCCTTATGTAGGATGACCGACCCATTTCCTTTGAGTCTAGGAAGTTGAAGACTCATGAATTCAACTACCCTACTCATGACCTTGAGCTTGCAGCAGTAGTTCATGCCTTAGTGAGGTGGCAACACTTTCTACTGGGTCATAGATTTGAGCTTCATTTTGACCACCAGAGCTTGTAGTACATATTCACACAGACGAACCTTAATGCTAGGCAGAGAAGGTGGATGGAGTTCCTTTGTGAGTATGATTTTGATGTCCATTACATCAAGGGGAAGGAGAATGTGGTCGTGAATGCCCTAAGTAGAAGGCACCGTGAGTTATCATCTGTGACTACTTGTACTAATTTGAGGGAAAGGATTCTTCAGCACTTGCCAGCGGATGTACTTTATGCAGAGGTTAGTCAGGTGGTGCGTGCTCAGAGACCCTTAGAAGGGAAGTATTCAGAGTATTCCTTAGAGTTCGATGGACTCTTGCGTCATAGAGGACATATGTAGTACCCCTCATTGGGGGATTGCATGAGTTCATTATACTTGAGGCTCACAGAGCACCTTATGCAGTACACCCCGGTGTTAAAAAGTTACATGCAAATTTGAGGCAGTTATATCATTGGCCAGGCATGAGAGTGCAAATTGCTAACATAGTTGCGAGATGCCTTGAGTGTCAGAGGGTGAAGGCAGAGCATCGGCATCCTGGTGGGCTCCTTCAACCTCACGAGATCGCTGAGTGGAAGTGGGATATTATATCTATGGACTTTATTGTTGGTCTTCCCTTGTTGTCTCATCGCCATGATGCCATTTTGGTGACAATTGACACATTGACCAAGGTTTCCCACTTCTCTCCCATGCGTACTACATATACTACACAGAACATAGTGCAGGTGTTTCTACAGGATATTGTTAGACTTCATGGCATTCCCCGTAAGATCATCTCCGATAGAGACTCGTTGTTCACCTCATCCTTTTGGAGAGAGTTGCAGTTGGCTTTAGGCACTAAGCTTAATTTTAGTAAACCGTACCATCCTCAGACTGATGGGCAGACTGAGCGAGTGAATCAGGTTTTGGATAACATGTTGTGTATGTATGTGATGGACCACCAGGTCAAGTGGGAGGAATACCTACACCTTGTCAAGTTTTCCTACAACAATGGGCACCATTCTTCCATAGGTATGCCACCTTATGAGGCCTTGTATGGAAGACCTTGCAGGATGGCATTGAGTTGGGACAGGATTGAGGACCGAGTATCTATTGTCCCTCAGTTGGTTAAGGAGATGGAGCAGTAGGTGACTTTGATTAGACAACTACTGAGAGAGGCACAGGATCGACAGAAGAAGTATGCAGATGCGAAGAGGATAGATCGGAAAAATCAGGTTGGCAATAGAGTTTTCTTGAGGGTGCGGCCACATAAGAGTCCGATTTGATTCGGAAAAGGCTCTAAGTTGGTGCCTTGGTTTGTTGGACCATTCGAGATCCTAGAGAGGATAGGACCAGTTGCCTACCGTTTAGGCCTGCCACCTAGCCTGTCACGCATCCATGATGTGTTTCACATTTATGTACTCAGAGGATATATTTATGATGAGTCTCATATTATAGATTGGGATGCTTTGCAGGTGGAGTCAGACGACCAGTTAGCACTACAATCCATCCGTATTATTGCCCGACGGACCCTAGCACTTCGAGGTTAAGAGCTGGACCAGGTTAGAGTCCAGTCAGATTGCTATGATGAGGTTACAGCTTCTTGGGAGGATGCAGCACAGATGCAAGCACAATACCCTTATCTTTTTTATGAACTCCAAGAGGAAGTTCATGCCTAGTGGGGGAGGATGTGAGGCCTCACCCCGACCCATCCTAGCACCGATGATACATTGTTATTTTGATACTCATGCTGACATGTTAGAACATTATTGGATACATGGAACATTGTTATGCTATTTTTCGATGTGTGATGCTTACTTCAGTTATTTGATTTTGCCATTTAATGCTTACAAATATGTATAATGATGAAAGAAAATGTATGCAACGCTAACACATTTGGTTATGCAAGTCAACAGGTTAGAAATATGAGTAGAATTAGATAAACAACTATTTATTAAGAAATGGATGCTTTAATTTATATAATTCTCCTAATATGTAATTTGCATTATGCATGTGATTTTGGACCTACTGATGTGTGCAATGAGTGTGCAGGAAAACTAGCCGAGACAACTCAACAAAAAAAAATAAAAGCGGAGCTAAACTACTTGTTAATTTTGTGCTAGCCTTATATTGTAATTCTTTAAAAGATGTAATTTGATCTTACTATTCTCCTAACTTTTAATTGTTCCTAATAAGCCTTTAAAGGCTTAGAAAACATTAAATTTAAGTACCCCTATGGGTAATAGTATTGGTGGGGGTACTTTCCAAGCCTTTAGCCTCCTAGGTTGACTCTTAGGGTCTCTTAAAAACCCTATTATAGGCTAATTTCGAAAATGGGTTGTTCTTTACTTGGGTTAGTAAAACCAACCTCCATCTTGAGTTACTTGAAGTTTAGGGGAGTTAAGGACCATACTTAGAGGCCTTTTGGGGAAAACTTTAGTTTTTGTCACCCAATCCTCTAGTTTTGGAGGAAGCCTTGAAGATTGAAGAAAAAAGGGAAGCTCTTCTCAAACCACCCTTGCCATAACTCTTTTATGAAAGTAGGAGGTCTTCACTCCATGAATGGTTCTTTATGTGTGTTCATGTTTTGAATCTTTCTTGAATCATGTTGGAGACATCATGTAATGTTGCATTCTTGTTGTGTGTTGGGGTGGATTGGGAGGGATTTTATCTTGTTTTCTTTGATGTTATTCATACGCCTTCTTGGTGTGTTGATTTTTTTTGAGAGATTTTCATGGGGATGTATTTGGCAACACTCACCCTTGGATAGGGAAGAAGTGGCCATGCTTGGGGAAAGGGCATTAGTTGGACCTCAATAGTGTAGAGTCTCCTCTCATGGAGAGAGGAGGGAGAAAGGGTAGGGTGTATGGGCCCCTACTTGTCATCCCATACCTTGTTGTTATTGAGAATTCTTGAATGTGGTAAATAATGGAAATCCTTGTGGATATAGCCTCGAAAGGGCCTTGTGAAAGAATGGAAATTCTTGAAGTTTTAGCCCCGAAAGGGCTAAGTGAAGGTATGGTGATTGACTTCTCCTATTGAGAAAATTCACCTTTCCCCTATATTGGTTCATTGTTGGACCTATTGTGCAACTGGGTGGGAATGTATGTTCATTTTGCTTATCTCTTTGTGTTGTTATCTCCATGTTGTTTCTTGTATCTTTCAAGTTTACCCTTGATGCAATGAAGACATTGATAAAAGTTTCTTGTGGAAGTCTTGAAGAAAACTCATTGAATTGTAATATTTTGTAAGATGTAATTGATTTTGATGTAGTGGAAAAGACATCGGATTTTCTTACTGGTTCTTTCCCGATGGAGCCTTGAACCAGGATGAATAATAGAGGAAATAAAGAAGATTATGAAAATTATACTTGCAATTTTCTCAAGGGTTCCAAATTTTTCTTATGTTGTGAGAGATGGATTGATATATTTAATGTCATTGAATTAAAAACTATCAAGTTCCAATTATGTTAATGAGATGCAAATTAGATATACTGAAGCTCTAATTCGATGTTTTAGGTATTGTGAGGACATGAACAATACGACATTGTAGACAACAAAATTATCTCACACCTTGTTAAATTCTACAATTGACAAAACCAATGTGATTAATGAATTATGCATCTACTTAGATTCAAAATAAGAAGTTCATATACCTTTGATGTAAGATGAACTATTAAACAAGAAATATAAAGCAAAGAAATTATGCCAACACTTAGCCAAGATTGGCTTCCAACTAAAATGTGCATCTCCAGGTCAAAAATAACGTCTCTGGAAAATGTATGGAAGAAATTCTTAATTCCCCTTTGTCATAGAGAATATTCTCTGAATTATTCCCTTTTTAACTTCACACTAAATCATTGCTAAATTCTTAAGAGGAATATAAGTTAAATAAATTTAAAATTATAACATCTAAATGCACATCTTGTTGTAGCCCTCAACAACAAAACTTTATGCATTAAAGGCTTGTCTTGACAAACAAACATAACCATTCGCACCACCTAAAATTTGAGTTAGTACATGGACTTGAATCAATGTTGGCAAGCCAAAATTTAAGATAGACAAGAAATTTGAATCATACTTGAAGGTCCATCTTGGGTCTCGTGCTTCTTTGACATGTCACTTGAGGAAGAGCGAAATTTAACTTTGCAAGGGTTTCCAAAAGTTTCCCATCTCCTGTTATGTTATTATCAACTTCCAAACATAGGCGTGGATTTCATCCAACAATCTGTCAGTGTGAGTACTTCACCACTGACGCCCTGTCCTATCAGCAAAAGGGTAAAAAGAAAAAAATGAAGTTGTGAGTTTATGGGGATTAACACTTACCCCACCCTGCACATCACTCCACTGCGCATGACCCAGACATGAACACCACTCACGCAAGGTAGAAGGAGGGGACAAGTTTGCAACATACAGAGCTCGGGTAGCATTCCCTTCCTTGGAAAGTGGGGTCATGTAGGGGACGTCAATCTTAGGGATTCAGCATAGTTTTTTTTTCTTTAAATTTATTGGGACGTGTAGTGTAGCTGTTAGTTGGTAGCTTTTTAGGTAGTAGTTAATTTCATATATTTTGTTTGTGGTATAGTTGTCAATAATGGTTAGTATATTGGTTAATATTTAGTTAGTAGTTTATTTTGTCAAATTAGCATGTAGATAGTTTAAGTTAGTATGTAATTGATTGATAGTTAGTATATTATGTGTAGTTAGAGTATATTAGATTTAAGTTGGTTTAGATTTAATTTTGAATGTTGTTTATCATTTGGGTTTAATTTTAAGTTAGTTGTTTTAGGTAGTATTTAATTGATTTAAGTTAAGATAGTTTAGATTTAGTTATAATTTAATTAGTACTAGAATTGTTAAATTGAGTTAGTAGAAATTAACGTTAGTCATTTGATAATTGTTTGAAAGTTTCACCTTAAATGTAAAATACGATTTTTAGTTGGTATCATTAATTCGTGGATGGATTCTACCGTTAACTTAGATTAGAATCTTACTAATATATTAATTAGACTATAATTAATTTATGAGATTTGGAAGCATTTAAATTTCTCTTGTTTTATATTGAGCTTGGTTAATTTAAGATCTTTTGTGTTATGCATATATGCTTAGGTTGATAGTCGAGCATTAACCATAATGTTATAAGGATGTTAGTATAAAATAGAAATTTAAATGTAGGTTATTATAAGTTCGAATTCAGAAGTTTAAGTTGATATTAGGACTTTTGAATTGAAATAGGCTCAATGTTTATAACAAGTTCGATACTATTTATGAGTTAGTTAATTGTAATGATTGACATTTCAATATTGGACCTTAAATTTTAATAAAGTTTGAACAAGGTTTAGTAACTTATAGATTCATTGAAATTGTACTAGTCATAAATTTTAATAGCAACTAATTAAATTAATTAATTAGATGGTTATAAGTATGTTTGGGAAATTTTTTAGGTTAACTTAGATTTGGAATTAAAGTTTTTAAACGTAATTAGAATGAAGATGGTAGACGTTAATTAATAACACTAAGCCTAGAGAAATTAATTGAAGTTGTAACGATGTTCAAGTTGTGCATTTAGTAGTGAGGGCCTAGTTAATTAAACCATCCTTAAGGTTGTAACAATTGTTCATGATTAGTTCTATTAGAGTTAAACCCTTAAAAAAATTTTGACCATGTTATCTTATTTAATCTTAGTTAATCCCTTGAACATTTGTCGACCCTATCATCTTAAATAGTTCAAAAAAAATTTGTGTGTGTGTGTGTGTTTTTTTTTTGCCCTTACTTTTTGGGCATGACAATAAGAGTGGAAAAACACTACCACCCAACCGCGTGGAACCTAAGTGGTCCACTCCCACCGTGCTAAGGAGATAATCTCAAGTCCCAAACAGGCTATCCAAAATACATAGCACAAATCTCATAAGTCCAGGAATCCTAAAAGTATACTACTCAAAGGTTCCAACACACACAAAACTGACATCTAATTCCCAGAGGCACAACAATGACATGTAGGAAACCTACTATGCAAACGAGAAAGTGTCATCACATTTATCACGTACAAGTTACCCTGGCGGTTACCTAAACTCCATGGGTCCATACTGATCTCATGCGGCCACTAGTATCCTCTCATATTGACGAGGCATACTACGGAATGCACGGTCACAACCATGCATTCTCACTACTCTAATCCTAGCCTGTACAAGCAATCCAGGCATGGGCGAGAACATCAAAACAATTATATTTTTAGGTTCATTTAATCCCCATTTAGTGTCTAAATGTTATCACTTATTAACCAAACTTACAATGAGTTACCCTGACAGCCACTTAGAGCCCCGACCCTCATTGCAAGCCACTTCACGACACTACAAGTAGATTACCTACCCTAAGCTCATGGAATCATAAATCACCACAGTCCTATACAAGCGACTGTAAAGAAAATCCAAAAGATAATCCATAAAAAAGAATCATCAAATATCCATGATAAAAGCATCAAATATCCATAATAAGAATCATGAAATCTCCAAGATAAGAATCATCAAATCTCCATGAGCATCTGAAAAAGCATCCATAAAAAATCATGACCACAACAGTTCTCTATTCGCAACTGAAGGCATCACTGATAATCATAATAATCATTGGTTCTCAATAACCAAAATATATCTCAAAATAAATCACAATATCCATTGGTTCTCAACAAGCAACCAAGAATATCTCAAAATCATACTGATCGAAGACTCAAAAATGGTTGAGTGAAACATATCACAACATGCATCATCAAGAAATAAATCAACACTTTAGTCCCATCATGGTGACTAGATAACAATCCAAGGATAATTGATCGATGACCCAAAAATGATTAGCTCAAGTGTCTCATACACATACATCTCAGCTTCACACATGAAGACTGATGAACAATAACAATCAGTAAATAAAAATATTTCATAGAGCATACGATCACATTACCATGGTTGGGCTTATAAAGATCGAGACCAAATAAAATCAACATGCCAACACATCTCATAACCCCTGAGCCTCTGATAACAACCTAGGGGCTGGTCAACACTAGTTAACCCAAAACCCAAAACAAGAAGCATATAGAATACACGATGCAAACACATGTTCTGGTTTACTAAAATTACATAGTTGAATAATGTGTGGGGTTTCATTTTCCATTTTCAAGTGTACTTCAAGTGTCTTAAATTTCATCATTTGACCTACAAGTCAACCCATTTGTTCCCCAATAGCATTATCCTTCTATTATAAGAATTACATTCTAAGAATAACTTAAGGATAAATATTCACTAAACTGATCATCATTGACCTTTAATTAAATTGTCCTCTATATTTAACCATGATCCATATTCTAATTGATTAACCTTTCAACTTTTCTAAGATCATTATTCGTTATATTATAAGAGGACCAATTATCATTCTTTGAATGAAAGATTATAACTTTATTAAAATGTTCAATTAAATCCATCAATTAACATAGGTTCACCATCCATGACCTATTATCATTCTAATAATTCTCAATTAAATATTACTAAGTCTCATTATTAAAATATCTAAATTCATTATTCAAGTCATCGAAATAAGACCTATCAACTTTGATATCAGTATTTCTACAATCTCATTAAAAGAATTATATCAATTAAATCTCTATTACATAACTTAATTATTAATTAAATCCAATTAACTCTAGTTAATTGATTCAGTTAATAACTTCACAACCAAACCATCAACCCAATGAATATTAGTTGACTAATAACTAAAGGTCAGCCATACACAAATATTCATGTTCTTAGTTCAATAATAATAACTTTTGAATATTAATAACAAGCTATATTGAAAATCTTAATAATAGTTTCGTATGACCACATTCATCATCTTTCACAGAATACCAACATTCTCTTGATTAATTCGTATTATCATCAATTTTCAAATTAGACTCTATCACACAACTTAATTATTAATATCATAGTTATAATATCAACTCAATGAATTAAAAACCAATTATACTTCATAATATCTTTACAAAACTTTAATCAATAAATAATCTCACTAGATTATCTCTAATCAAATTTGTTGATAACTATTTAAACCATTATTTATTAATAGTTTGTTAGACCCAACAAACATTAATAAATAATAAACTCATCAAACCATATATACTTGACCTACAAAATCTTTCCATAAACTCATTAGTTAATATTTGACTAACTCTTAAATCCATTAAAGTATGTTATTAGGTTATTTAATAATTCAAAACGTAGCTATTTTGTAACAATGTTACAATGACTCCTTGCCAATATAATATTTCTTATATCATTTAAAGTCTCGTAACACAAATTATTATCTCGTAATTATTTAATATTTATTAGATACCATTTAATATACATTAAATAATTAATATTAAAAGTCATCCATTCTCAAATGAATTCAATAGTTCTATCTACAATCATTCCCATTAAAATCTTCATTAATTCATTTAGAACATTCTGATTAGTCTTTAGACTAATCAAATAATTATTTAGTTCTAACTATTTTAATATCTCTTCTCTAAAATAATAATTGATAATTTATTATTAATACTTCTTAAAATCAATTATCAAACATATAATAGTTATTAAATACTAATAACACACACACACACACACACACACACACACACACACACACACACACACATATATAACTATTAACATTAAATAATGATAAATAACATCATATAAGAATCGAATTATAGTAATCAATTTACATAATCAATTTACAAAAGCAAATAAACCTTTTAGCCGAACCCGACACGTATTATGTATGTTTGGTGCGAGTATCGTGCCATGTGGAACTGTCACACTCATGCGGCAGTTCTGCACGTAGTATCACAGACTACAGCCAATGTAAAAATAAGGTGCGGATAGGGGTGAATTCCCTCCTGCAATGCACACTTAATATATCTATATTTAAATCAACGCCCCCATCGCAGGTACCCTGCGATGCGCGGGTACCCTGCACAGAGCGGAGGGTATGAGTGGTGGGCCATAGCCTGCCTTCCAATATGAATATAACTTATATAAGCATTTTTAATAAACGCTTCACAAAAGCAATTCACTTTCCTTAATATATTTAAGTGGCATTTCACAATATACATACATATACATATATATATATGTGTGTGTGTGTGTGTATAAATATATGTATATATGTATATATAGACATATATGTATGTATATATATATATATATATATATACATAATTTTTTATCAATTATCAAAGCATTTAAAATGTATATATATACTTAGATTTAAAAAGGCTTTTTTGAACAAGAATTTTCCTTTTTAAATAATTATTTACTAAACATATCCATTAAACCATCCGATAGAATTAACTATAAATTTGAAATCATAATTTTCAATTTGATTCTAATTCGAACCCAAACTCGTTTCATAATTGAATCTAGGGTTTTTCTATTGTTTTCTTTGCAACCATACATATCTAGATTCCAATTTAATAGTAGATTCAATCACAAAGAGCATTCAAACACATATAACAAACATGATGAAGATAGGAGGAGAAACTCCACGGGTCCATACTGATCTCATGTGGCCACTAGTATCCTCTCATACTAACGAGGCATACTACAGAATGCATGGTCGCAACCATGCGTTCTCACTACTCCCATCCTAGCTTGTACAAGCACTTAAGGCATGGGTGAGAATATCAAAACAATTATCTTTTTAGGTTCATTTAATCCCCATTTATTGTGTAAATGTTATCACTTATTAACCAAACTTACAATGAGTTACATTGGTAGCCACTTAGCGCCCCGACCCCCATTGCAAGCCACTTCCCGACATTACAAGTAGATTACCTACCCTAAGCTCATGGAATTATAAATCACCACAGTCTTGTACAAGCGACTGTAAAGAAAATCCAAACGATAATCCATAAAAAAAAATCATCAAATCTCCATGAGCATCTGAAAAAGCATCCATAGAAAATCATGACCACAACAGTTCTCTATTGGCAACTGAAGGCGTCACTGATAATCATAATAATCATTGGTTCTCAATAACCAAAATATATCTCAAAATAAATCACAATATCCATTGGTTCTCAACAAGAAACCACGAATATCTCAAAATCATACTAATCGAAGACTCAAAAATGGTTGAGTCAAACATATCACAACATGACATCATCAAGAAATAAATCAACACTTTAGTCCCATCATGGTGACTAGATAATAATCCAAGGATAACTGATCGATGAGCCAAAAATGATTAGCTCAAGTGTCTCATACACATACATCTCAGCTTCACACATGAAGATTGACGAACAATAACAATTAGTAAATACAAACATTTCATAGAGCATACGATCACATTACCATGGTTGGGCTTATAAAGATCGAGACCAAATAAAATCAACATGCCAACACATCTCATAACCCCCGAGCCTCTGGTAACAACCTAGGACTGGTCAACACTAGTTAACCCAAAATCCAAAACAAGAAGCATATAGAATACATGATGCAAACACATATTTTGGCTTACTAAAATTACATAGTTGAATAATGTGTGGGGTTTCATTTTCTATTTTCAAGTGTACTTCAAGTGTCTTAAGTTTCGTCATTTGACCTACAAGTCAACCCATTTGTTCCCCGATAGCATTATCCTTCTATTATAAGAAT